>SZWC01006959.1:55683-82049 GCA_023375785.1 Penium margaritaceum
TTGTGGATGACCTGTATCGCATCGTGCGCTGCTCTGCTCCTGACTCTTCCCCTTGCTCATCTGCCCGCGTCTTTGTCACGGGGGTGTTGTCTCCTGACCACCAGCGCCTGTTACATCGGCGCCTGTGTCATGTGAGCACGGACACTGTGTCCAAGCTCATTCGTACAGAGCTCGCTCTCGGTCTTGACGCGGCTTCCTTCGAGAAGCCGCCCAAGACCGACTGTCTGTTCTGCGCTCAGGGCAAGATGCATCGATGCACCTACCCTGCCTCCGTCACTCGTGCGCAGCGTCCCCTGGAGCTTGTCCACTCGGACCTCCTCGGACCTCTCCCTGTCGAGTCTGTCGCTGACCGTGGTCGGTATGTTCTTACCCTCACGGATGACTTCACCCGCATGCGGTGGGTCTACTGCCTCCGCCACAAGAGTGATGCCGCTCTAGCCGTGCGCTTGTGGCTCGTGATGGCCGAGCGTCAGTCTCGTCACTCCCTCCACACCTTCCGCTCTGACCGCGGCGGTGAGTATCTCGGTGAGCTGACCACTCACTTCGCAGAGCTTGGTATCTGTCTCCAGCTCTCGGCCCCTGCTACGCCACAGCAGAACGGTGTGTCCGAGCGCTGGAACCGCACCATGGAGGACGCGGTTCGCGCCATGCGCGCTGAGTGCGGTCTCCCGGAGTCCTTCACCTTCGAGGGCTTCGCCTACATGACGTGGGTCTGGAACCGCCTCCCGCATGGTCCCTTGCCGGACCACATCACGCTGTATGAGCTGTGGTTCGGTCACCGTGCGGACCTTAGGCTTGCTCGCGTCTGGGGTTCCTTGGCCTGTGTCTGGTACACCGAGGACCAGCAGGGGTCCAAGGTCTCTCCGCGCGGCCGGATGTGTGCCTTCCTCGGTATCTCCTCGCGCTCCAAAGCGTGGCGTTTCTGGGATGCGGGTCGCCACCGCATCGTTGAGTCGCGCGATGCGCTGTTTTTTGAGGCACTGTCGTACCGCAACCTGTCTGCCATTCTCACCCAGGCAGCGTGTCACGTTCCCACCTGTGAGGCCTCCCGTCGGATGGGGGAGTCTACCCCACAGGGTGAGTCCGTCCGGGGTGCCTCCCGGGTGGGACCGTCGCTGGCCACCATTGACCCGGCCATCATTGCTGTCGGGCCTGTAGTCTCTACGCCTGCCCCGCTTGCGCCCGCCACGACTGTCTCGCCTGCGTCTGCCGCGCCTACCTCACCCGCGCCTACCGCGACTGCCTTGCCCGCGCCTACCGCGACTGCCTCGCCCGCACCTGCAGCGCCTGCTTCATCCGCACCTGCAGCGCCTGCTTCGCCCGCACCTGCAGCGCCTGCTTCGCCCGCACCTGCAGCGCCTGCTTCGCCTGCCGGGGCTGCACCTGTCGCCTCTTCGCCTGTGGCGCCTGCCTCACCCGCGCCCGCCGTGACTGTCTCGCCCGCACCTGCCGCGACCGTCTTTTCCGTGCCTGCAGCGCCTGTTTCGCCCGCGCCTGCCGCGCCTGTCTCGCCCATGCCTGCAGCGTTTCCAGAGACAGCACCTGCCCTCCCTGTGCCAGAACCGTCGGTCAGCTCAGACTCGGGCTACTCCCGTGGACCAGGTGGGCGTCTCCGCCCACTGGCCTCACGAGCACCTTCGACTGCTGTTGCGCCACCCAGAGGACGCACGCGCAGCGTGCACAGTGGTGACCCCGGCACAAAGGCTCTCGGCCTAAGTGTCCAAGGCACCTACACGGAGGTGCACCTAGCTTGTCCCATTGGGCACCAGCTGATCGCTGACGAGCACGAGGCTGCACAGGCAGCTGCCGCTGACCTAGTTGCGGTCCGTCCGACCCATGAGGCATGTGTCCTAGCCACCCGGAGCTCCCCTTTGACGGTCCCTGATCCAGACACGTTAAAGGAGGCTCTCTCAGGAGAGGATGCTGAGCAGTGGCGGGCCGCCTGTGAGGACGAGCTCAGGGCCATCCGGGAGCACGGAGTCTTTGAGCTGGTCGCCCGTCCTGAGGGACGGAAGGTCGTGCAAGCCAAGTGGGTCTTCCGCAAGAAGGTGAAGCCTGACGGCTCACTGGACCGCTATAAGGCCCGCTTGACTGCCAAGGGATTCTCTCAGGTTGAGGGGATCGACTTCACTGACACCTTTGCCCCTGTTGGCCGCATGACCACAGCTCGCGCGCTGCTTGGTGTGGTCGCTCACCATGACTGGGAGCTGCACCAGATGGATGTGAACAATGCGTTCCTCCACGGCACCTTGGAGGAGGAGATCTACATAGTCCAGCCACCTGGGTTTGAGGTCGAAGGAAACAAGGTCTGGCGCTTGCGCAAGGCCTTGTATGGCCTGAAGCAGTCACCCCGGTGCTGGAACCGAGAGATCACTCGCACCCTCACTCAGGCCGAGTACGTCCAGAGTGATGCCGACCCGTCACTTTTCATCCGACGGACAGCCGAGTACCTCACTGCCATTCTGGTGTATGTGGACGATCTCCTGATTGCGTCTCCTTCACTGGAGGCCGTGAAGGAGGCCAAGGCGGTCCTGCAGGCCGCCTACAGGATGAAGGACCTTGGTCCAGCGGCTGTTTTCCTCGGGATGGAGATTGTGCGTGATCGTCGTCGACGGACACTCCTCCTCCATCAGGCACGATATGCACAGGTTGTGGGGGAGCGGTTTGCTGACCTCCTTGGCGCTGTTCCCGCCGCCTCGTCACCCATCACTCCCGACGGGCAGGACNACCCAGCTTGTCCCATTGGGCACCAGCTGATCGCTGACGAGCACGAGGCTGCACAGGCAGCTGCCGCTGACCTAGTTGCGGTCCGTCCGACCCATGAGGCATGTGTCCTGGCCACCCGGAGCTCCCCTTTGACGGTCCCTGACCCAGACACGTTAAAGGAGGCTCTCTCAGGAGAGGATGCTGAGCAGTGGCGGGCCGCCTGTGAGGACGAGCTCAGGGCCATCCGGGATCACGGAGTCTTTGAGCTGGTCGACCGTCCTGAGGGACGGAAGGTCGTGCAGGCCAAGTGGGTCTTCCGCAAGAAGGTGAAGCCTGACGGCTCACTGGACCGCTATAAGGCCCGCTTGACTGCCAAGGAATTCTCTCAGGTTGAGGGGATCGACTTCACTGACACCTTTGCCCCTGTTGGCCGCATGACCACAGCTCGCGCGCTGCTTGGTGTGGTCGCTCACCATGACTGGGAGCTGCACCAGATGGATGTGAACAATGCGTTCCTCCACGGCACCTTGGAGGAGGAGATCTACATGGTCCAGCCACCTGGGTTTGAGGTCGAAGGCAACAAGGTCTGGCGCTTGCGCAAGGCCTTGTATGGCCTGAAGCAGTCGCCCCGGTGCTGGAACCAAGAGATCACTCTCACCCTCACTCAGGCCGAGTACGTCCAGAGTGATGCCGACCCGTCACTTATCATCCGACGGACAGCCGAGCACCTCACTGCCATTCTGGTGTATGTGGACGATCTCCTGATTGCGTCTCCTTCACTGGAGGCCGTGAAGGAGGCCAAGGCGGTCTTGCAGGCTGCCTACAGGATGAAGGACCTTGGTCCAGCGGCTGTTTTCCTCGGGATGGAGATTGTGCGTGATCGTCGTCGACGGACATTCCTCCTCCATCAGGCATGATATGCACAGGTTGTGGGGGAGCGGTTTGCTGACCTCCTTGGCGCTGTTCCCGCCGCCTCGTCACCCATCACTCCCGACGGGCAGGACGCCTTGAAGGTGACAGACCCAGCCGATCTGGGCGAGACTGTGGACGTGACCCTATACTTGCGCATCATTGGCTCACTGATGTACTTGGCAACGACCACGCGTCCCGACATTGCGTTCGCTGTCAACCTACTCGCACAGTTCAGTCAGTCCCCTCGGNTACTTGCGCATCATTGGCTCACTGATGTACTTGGCCACGACCACGCGTCCCGACATTGCGTTTGCTGTCAACCTACTCGCACAGTTCAGTCATTCCCCTCGGGCTCGCGCTCTGCACGCAGCTTTGCGAGTCGTCCGGTACGTGGTCTCCACACCGTATCACGGTCTCTGCTTTCAGAGACAGTGCTCGGTTGTGGTAGATGGCTACACCGACAGCGAATGGGCATGGAGTCCTGATGGATGCAGCCGCACGGGTTACGTGTTCCTGCTTGGTGGCACCGCTGTGTCTTGGCGCAGCGGCAAGCAGGGGTGCATTGCTCGTAGCTCCTCAGAGGCTGAGTATGTTGCTCTGGGCGTTGGCGCCGCTGAGGCGGTGTGGCTGCAGCGGTTGTTCCAGTGCTTGGGTTAGTCCGTGCCTACCATCATCCTCCGATGCGACAACCAGAGTGCTCTCGCGATCGCTGAGAACTCTGGTGTGTTCCACGCACGCACGAAGCACATCGCTGTCGAGTATCATTTCGTGCGCGATCTGGTGGAGCGGCAGTTGATCTCCATCGTCTGGGTGGGCACAGACTTGCAGCGCGCTGACTTCCTGACCAAGGTACTGGCACGTGGGAAGTTCCTTGGGGCTGTTCGTTCCGTCGGATTGCGACCCCTGTCCGAGAGTGGGTGATTGTCCGGGTCCCTGTTGAGCACTCTGTGTTGTACCGGCACGCGTTCTGCACATGTATGGACATGCGTACCATCGGGTCATGGGGGAGTGTTGTGATGTTGTCAGTCATACACAGTTGTACAGTTGGTTGTGACCACTCGGCCGTGTCCATGCTCGTGCAGATCCTTGAGGCGGACCCAGCTGGAGACAGAGTTCCCTGAGGTGATGCTCCACCCGCTGGAGGCAGCCTGGCAGCCTACCCAGTGTACCAGAGGGCTCCCACAGCCCACGGACTACGTTTGGAGGTCTTCAGGATTTTCTCGGTGGACAGCCCTGCCAGGCTGATTCACATGTTTGTTTTCTTACACTCTCCGGCTGTTCCCGGACGCAGGCGTGTGACCAGTCGTTGTGTCTGTCTTTTCGTCGTGCATCCGTAGGATCAGACGGCGCTCCGTTTGGATGCTTGTGCGCAGAATTATGGCCAAAACAGTGGTTTTGGGCCGGTTCAGGTTTGACAGGCACCGACGTGTGCGCCACCCGCCGTGAGCCACGGCGGCTATTTATGCTGTGGACCTGTCATTTGTTATTCCTCTCTGCATTTACTTCAGTTGAAGCTTGAGATACAAGTGCACGTGTCTCTCCCTACCCTTGCTGTCCCTTGCATGACCTGTGTGTCAACCAGCCAGACCTGTAGGCTAGCAAGCAGAAAGGCTAGGAAGCTTCCTGGAATCTTCTCACTCGTAAGCGTAGACGTGGCCTCATAGGCGCAGGTGCGGGCCTCGTAGTGCAGGCACGGGCCTCGTAGGCACAAGCACGAGCTCGTAGGTGCATACGGGAACCTCTAAGGCATTGGGGCGGGCCTTTTAGGTGCAAGCACGGGCCTTGTAGGCACACCGGCGGGCCTCGTAGGCACAGGCGCGAGCCTTGTAGGCACAGGGGTGGGCCTCGTAGGTGCGGTCACGGACCTTGTAGGCATAGGCGTGGGTCTCGTAGGTACAGGTGTCGGCCTTATAAGCACAGCTGAGAGCCTTGTAGGCGTGGCGTGTGCCGCGTAGGCACAGGCGCATGCCTTGTAGGTGCAAGCACAGGGGCAGGCCTCATAGGCGCAAGCGTAGGCCTCGTAGGCACAGGTGCGGGCCTCAAAGGTGCAAGCACGGGGCTCGTAGGCGCGGGCGCAGGCCTCGTAGGCACAGGCACTGGCCTTGTAGGCACAGGCACGAGCCTCGTATACGTAGGCGCGGCCTCATAGGCATAGCAGGGGCCTAGTAGGCGCCGGTGCAGGCCACATAGGCGCAGGTCGAGGCCCCATAGGCGTTTGCAGGGACCTCGTAGGCATAGGCGCGGCCTCGTAGGCGTAGGTGCTGGTCTCGTAGGCGCAGGCGTGGGCCTGGTAGGCGCAGGCGCACGCCTTGTAGGGGCAGGCAAGAGCCTCTTAGGTGAGGCTTGAGCCTCTTAGGGGTAGATGTGGGCCTTCTAGGCGCTAGCGCTAGTCCTGTAGGCATAGTCGTGAGCCTCTTAGGCGCAGGCCTCAGTCTTGTAGGCGTAGGAGCGGGCCTAGTTGACGGAGGCGCGAGCCTCGTAGGCGTAGGCGCGGGCTACGTAGGCGCAGGCACGGGCCTCGTAGGTGTAGGTGCTTGCACCGTAGGCATTATCGCAGGCCGCGTAGGCATAGGCATTGGGCCTTGTAGGCACAAGCACATGATTTGTAGGAACAAGTGCGGGCTTTGTGGGCGCAGGCGCGTGCCTTGTAGACGCAAGCGCAGGCCTTGTAGGCGCAGGTGTGGGTCTCGTAAGAGCAGGCATGGGCCTCGTAGGCTCAGGTGCAGGCCTCATAGGCCCAAGCCCAGGCCCCGAAGGCAGAGGCGTAGGCTTCTTTGGCGCAGGCACGGGCCTCATAGACGTAGGCGCGGGCCGTGTAGGCGCAAGCCCAGGCCTCGTAGGTACAGGCGCTGGCCTTGTAGGTGCATGCGCATGCCTCGTAAGCACAAGCGTGCACCTTGTAGGCGTAAGTGCGGGCCTTGTAGGCACAGGAGCGGGTCTCTTAGGCACACGCAAGGGCCTCGTAGTCGCAAGCACGTGCCTCAAAGGCGCAGGCACGTTCCATGTAGGCGCAGGCTTGGGCTTTGTAGGCACAGGCGCGGGCCTCGTAGGCGTAGGCGCGGGCCTCGTAGGTGTAGGCGCGAGCCTTGTAGGCACAAGTACGGGCCTCGTAGGCATAGGCGCTGACCTCGTGGAAACAGGTGCGGGCCTCGTAGGCACAGGCGGGGCCCTTGTAGGTGCAGGTGCCGGCCTCGTAGGTACAGCTGCGGGCCTTGTAGGCGTAGGCGCGGGCCTTATTGGCGCAGGTACCAACCTCGTGGGTGCAGGCGTGGGCCTTGTAGTCGCAGGAGCGGCCTCGTAGGCGCAGGCGCGGGCCTTGTAGGCGCAGGCGCAGGCCTCATAGGTGCAAGGCCGGGCCTTGGAGGCGCAGGCGCGGGCCTCGTAGGTGCAAGCGCGAGCCTCGTAGGCACAGGCGAGAGCCTCGAAGGCACAAGCACGGGCCTCATAGGCGAAGGCGTGGGTCTTGTAGGCGCGGGCGCGGCCCTCGTAGATGCAAGCGCAGGCCTCGTTGGTGCAGGCGCGTGCCTCGCAGACGGGGACACGGGCCTTGTAGGTGCAATGGGGGCCTCCTAGGCGCAGGCGTGGGCCTTCTAGGTGCAGGAGTGGGCCTCCTAGGCGCAGGCGCCGGCCTGGTAGGCGTAGGCGCTGGCCTCATAGGCGCAGGCGCAGGCCTCGTAGGTGCAGCCGCAAGCCTTGTAAGCACAGGCGTGGTCCTCGTAAGCCCAGGCGTCACCCTCACAATTGCAGGCGCGAGCCACATAGGCACATGCATGGGTCTCTTAGGTGCAGGGGCGGGCCTCGTAGGCGCTGGCGCGGGCCTTGCAGGTGGAGGCGGAGGCATTGTAGGCGCAGGCACAGTGCCTCGTAGGTGCATGTACGGGCCTCGTAGGTGCAGGCGAGGGTCTCGTAGGCACATGTGCGGGCCTTAAAGGCACTGGCACGGGCCTCGTAGGCACGGGTGCGGGCCTTGTAGGCGTAGCAGGGGCCTCGTAGGCGCAGGTGCGGGCCTCATAGGCGCAGGCGCGGGCCTCATACGCGCAGGCGCGGACTTCGTAAGTGCAAGTGCGGGTCTCGTAGGTGCATGCGCGGGCCTCGCAGCCGCAGGCGCGGGCCAGGTAGGCACAGGCGCGGGCCTCGTAGGCGCAGGCCTGGCCCTTGCAGGCGCAATCGCTGGCCTTAGAGGCGCAAGCATGGGCCTCGTAGGTGCAATCACGTGCCTCTTAGGTGCAGGCCTCCTAGGCGCAGGTACATGCCTAGTATGCATAGGTGCAGGACTTGTAGGCGCAAGGACGGGCCTTATAGACACTGGCGAGGGCTTTGTAGGTGCAAGCGCATGCCTTGTGGACGTAGGCGCGGGCCTTGTAGGCACAGGCGCGTGCCTTGTAGCCACAAGCGCGGGCCTCGTAGTTGTAGGCGCGGGCCTCCTAGGTACCGACGTAGGCCTCGTAAGCGCAGGCGCGGGCCTCGTAGGCGCAGGTGCTGTCCTCGCAGGTGGAGGCACAGGCCTCGGAGTTGCAGGCACGGGCTTCGTAGGCGCAGGCGCGGGCCTCGTAGGTGCAGGCGCGGGCCTCGAAGGCAGAGGCGCGAGCCTCGTATATGCAGGTCTGGGCCTCGTAGGCACAGATAAGGACCTCATAGACTTAGGCACGGGCCTCATAGGCGCGGGCGTAGGCTTGGTAGGCGCAGCCGAGGCCTCGTAGGTGCAGGTGCGGGCCTCATAGGCGCAGGGGCGGGCCTCGTAGGCACAGGCGCGAGCCTTGTTGGTGCAGGTGCGGGTTTCGTAGGTGCAGGCGCGAGCCTCGTAGACGCAGGCGCTGGCCTCGTAGGCATAGGTGCGGGCTTCATAGGCACAAGCGCGGGCCTCGTAGGCACAAGCGCGGCCTTGTAGGCATAGACCCGGGCCTCGTAGGTGCATGCGTCGGTGAGAATGTTGCAATAAAGGCAATGCTAGGTCGTAACTAGGACGCAACTAGGGTGCAACTAGGGTTCAACTAGGACGTAACTAGGGTGCAAGTAGGGTGCAAGTAGGGCGGAAGGAGGGCGCAACTAAGGCGCAACTAAGATGTAACTAGGGCACAACTAAGGCATAACTAGGGCACAAGAAGGAGAAAAGCAGGGTGCAACTAGGACGCAACTAGGGCACAACCGGGATGCAACCAGGGTGAAACTAGGGCACAAGTAGGGTACAACTAGGGCGCTACTAGGGGACAATGAGGACATATTCAGGCAACATCTAGGACGCGACTAGGGCACAAGAAGGGCGCAAGTAGGGTTCAACTAGGGTGTAATTAGGGCATAATTAGGGCACAAAAAGGACAAGAGAAAGGCGCAACTAGGGCACAACTAGGACATAACTTAGGCACAACTTGGGCATAACTTGGATGCCACTTGGACGCAACTTGGACGCAGCTTGGATGCAAATTGGACATAACTAGGGTGCAACTAAAGTCCAAGTAGGGTGGAACTATGACAAATTAAGAAACATCTCGGGTCCTGCTAGGGGACAACATCGTCATAACAAGCGTAAAACTAGGACGTAACTAGGCCGCATCTGGAGTGCAACTAGGATTCAACTAGAACTCGATAAGGGCGCAACTAGGGTACAACTAGGCTATAACTAGGGCACAACTAGGGTTCAAGTAGGACGCACGAAGGGCACAACTAGGCCACAACTAGGGTGTAACTAGGAAGCAACTAGAGCTCAACTAGTGTGCAACTAAAGCATAACTATGACGAGTTAAGGCACAACTTGGGTACAATTAGGATGCAAGAAGGACATAGCTAGGGTGCAACTAGGTCGCAAAGGGGGTACAACTAGGACGTAACAAGAGCGCAAGAAGGATGCACCTATGATGCAACTAGGGTGAAAGTAGGATGCAAGAAGAGCGCTATTAGGGTGTAACTAGGGTGCAACTAAGGTGTAACTAGGGCATAACTAGGACATAAGAAGGGAGTAACTAAGGTACAACTTGGGTGCAACTAGAGCACAACTAAGTCGCAACTGAGACTCGTCAAGGGCGCAACTTTGGCACAAAAAGGGTGTAACCAGGGCATAACTACGGCGAAAATATGATGCAAGAAGGGTGCAACTAGTGGGAAAAAAGGACGCATATACGACGAAACTAGGGTATTAGAAGGACACAACTAAGGTACAGCTAGGAAGCAACAAGGGTACAACTAGGGTGTAATTAGGGTACAAGAAGGGCGCAACTAGGGCATAACTAGGGTGCAACTAGGGAGCCACTAGGGCACAAGAAGGGAATAACTAGGGTGCAACTAGGACGTGACAAGGGCGCAAGTACGATGCAACTAGGACATACTAACTAGAGCGTATTAGGGGTGCAACTAGGATGCAAGAAGGGTGTAACTAGGGCGTAGTTATGGCAAAGTATGGTGCACCTAGGGTGTAATTAGGGTACAAGAAGAGAGCAACAAGGGCGTAATTTGAGCGCAACTAGGGCACAACTAGGGTGCAACTAAGGCACAGGAAGGTCGCAGCTAGGGAGAAACTAGGGCGCAACAAGGACGCAACTAGGGCACAACTAGGGTCCAACCAAGACACAACTAGGGCACAACTAGAGAGAAAGAAGGGCACGAATAGGGTACAAATTGGGCGTAACTGGGATGTAACTAGGATCCAACTAGGGCATATGAAGGGGGCAACTAGGACACAACTATGGTGTAACAAGGACACAACTAGGGCACAACTATGGTGCAACAAGGGTACAACTACGACATAACTTGTGCTGAAGTAGGGAGCGACTGGGGTACCACTAAGACAAAGTTAGGGAATAATTAGGAAATGCCTAGGGCACTACTAGGACGTAACTCTGGGGAACTAGGGCGTGACTAAAATGAAACTAGGATGTAAGAAGGGCACAACTAGGACACAAATAGGGGACAACTAGGAAGTAGCTAGGGCGCAAAAATGGTGCAAGTAGGGCACAACTAGGAGAGAACTATGGTGAACCAGGATGCAACTAGGGTGCAACTATGGTGCAAGAAGGGAACAACTACGTCGCAACTAGGACGCACCTAGGGCACAACCTGGGTGCAAGAAGGGTACAACCAGAGCGCAACTAGGGTGTAACTAAGGTGAAACTAGGGAAAAACTAGTATGGAAGTAGGATGCATGAAGGGCGCGGCTAGGACACAACTGGGACACAACTAGGGTGCAACTAGGGCACAAATAGGGCATAAGAAAGGCGTAATTTTTGTGTAACTACACCATAACTAGGGCGCAACTAGGGTAGAACTACGACGGTAGAAGGACGTAACTAGGGTGCAAGAAGGGCACAGCTAGGACATAACCAGGGTGAAACTTGGGCACAACTAGAGACAACTAGTGTACAAGAAGGGCTTAACTAGGATGCAACTAGGGTGTAACTATGATACATGTAATGTACATCTAGGGTGCAATAAGGGCACAACTAGGACGGAACTAGGACAAAAATAGGGTGCAACTAGGGTTCAACTTGGACGCAACTAGGGTACTGTTGAGGCGCTACTTGGACACAAGAAGGGTGTGACTGGAGCACAATGAGGGCGTAATTAGGGCACAACTAAGGTACAACTAGGGTGCAACGAGAGCACAAATAGGATGCGATTAGGACGCAGCAAGGATGTAACTAGGGTGCAACCATGGTGCAACTAGGGCACAACTAGGAGATCAACCAATCTGAAACTAGGGCGCAACTAATGTACAACTAGGACGCAAATATAATACAACTAAGGTACAACTACGCTGCAACAAGGGCACAACTATAGTAAAACTAGTGAACAACTAGGGATAAACCAGGGTGTAACTAGGGTATAACTAGGGTACAAATAGGACGTAACTAGAATGCAACTAGGACACAAATTGGGAGCAATTAGGATGCAACGAGGGCGTAACTATGTCAAACTAGGATGCAACTAGGGTGCAACTAGGGCGCAACTAAGGCGTAAGAAGGTGCAACTAGGGTGAAACCGGGGTGTAATTATGGCGCAACTAGGGAACAACTAGGGTGTGAGAAGGGTGTAATTAGGAAGTAACTAGTGCGTTACCAGGAGGTAATTGAGATGCAAGAAGGCCACAACTAGGGATTAACTAGGAAGCAACAAGGGCACAACTGGGACACAACTCGGACCAAGAAGGACACATCTAGGATGCAACAAGGGCACAATTAGGACTTAGCTATGTACACTAGGGTGCAACTAGGGTGCAACTAGGACGTAAGAAGGGAAAAACTAGAGGAGAACTTGGCACAGCTAAGGCGCAACTAGGACACAAGAAGGACGCGACCACGGTGGAACTAGGGAATAACTATGGCACAACTAGGATGGAAATAGGGTTAAACTAGGGTGCAACTAGGACACAAGGAGGACACAACCAGGGTAAATCTTGGGTACAACTAGGGTGCAACAAAGGCGTAACGAAGTTGCAACTAGGACGTGTCTATGGCAAATTAAGGAGGAGGAACTAGAGTGTAACTAGGGTGTAATAAGGATGCAACTAGGGTGCAACTAGGGAGCAACTAGGTCACAACAAGGGTGGAAGAAGGACGCAATTAGGGCACAGCTAGGGCGCAACTAGGGTACAAGGAGGGCACAACTAGGATGCAATTAGGGTATAAATGGGGCGCAAAAAGGGCGCAACTAGGACTCAAAAAGGGGCAATTGGGGTACAACTAAGGCGCAACAAGGACATAACCAGGGCACAACTAGGACACAAATAGAGAACAACTAAGGTACAACTAGGGCGTAGACAAGGTCCAAGATGGATATAACTGGGGTGTAACTTGGGCACAACTAGGGTGCAACTAGGACGCAACCAGAGCGTAATTGTGATGAGGTATGGCGCAGCAAGGGCACAACTAGGGCACAAGAAGGGTACAAGAACGGTGTAACTAGGGTGCAAATAGGGTACAACTAATTCAAAACTAGCACATAACTAGGGCATAACTAGAACACAACTACAACAAAAGAGGGTACAACTAGGGCACAACTAGGGCGTAACAAGGACGTAACTAAGGCGCAACAATAGCGTAAGATGGGGATAACTCGTATGCAACAAGGGCATAACTAGGGTGCAACTAGGAAAAAATTAGGGTGGACGAAGGGCGCCATGAGGATGCAACCAGGGGGTAACTAGGGCACAACTAGGATGGGACTAGGGCACAAGAAGGACACAACTATGGCACACCTAGGACACACCTGGGCTAAAATAAGGATGAAACTAGAGCGCAACTAGGGTACAACTGAAGCGCTAAAACAGTGTAACCAGAGCGCAAGTAGGGCACAACCAGGGTGCAACTAGGGTGCAACTAGGGTATAGCTGGAGCGCAACTTGAGCACAACTAGGATGCAACTTGGGCACAACTAGGGTGCAACTTGGACACGATTATGGCATAACCAGGGCACAACTAGGGTGCAACTAGGGCATAGCAATGGAAAACCAGGGCATAGCTAGAGTGTAACTAGGGCGTAATGAGGGCACAAGAAGGCCGCAGCTAAAATGCAACTAGGACGCAACTATAGTGCAAGTAGGGTGCAAGAAGGAAGAAAGTAGGACACAACTAGGGCGCAACTAGTACGCAACTAGGACACAACTAGGGCACAACTAGAGAGCAAGGAGGGTGTAAATAGGGCACAACTAGGGTGCAACCAGGACGCAGGAATGGCGCAACTAGGACACAAGTAGGAAGTAACAAGGATATAACTAGGACACAACAAGGGTGCAAGAGGGCGCAACCAAGATGCAGTTAGGGTGCAACTAGGGCACAACTAGGGTGCAACTAGGACATAACCAGGAAAAAACCAGGGTTTAAGTATGGCAAACTAAGGCGCAACTAGGGAACAACCAGGGCGCAAGAAAGGTGTAAACATGGCACAAATAGGACGTAACCAAGGTACAACTAGAACGGAAGATGGGCACAGCTAGGGCGTAACTAGGAAGCAAGAAGGATGCAACTAGGGCATAACAAGGGCGCAACTACAACGCAAGTAGGGCGTAACTAGGGAACAAGAAGGGCACAACTATGGCTTAACTAGGGTGTATCTAGGGTGAAACTAGGGTGCTAGTAGGGTGTAAGAAGGGTGAAACTAGGCTGCCACTAGGTCGTAACTAGGGCACAACTAGGGTTCGACTATAGTGCAACTAGGGCGCAACAATGGCATACCATGGGTGAAACTGGGGCATAACTATCATGAACTAGGCCGCAACAAGGGGAAAATAAGGGCATAAGGAGGACACAACTACGGTGCAACTAAGGCACAACTAGGGTGAAACTAGGATGCAAGAAGGGCGCAACTAGGGAAAAACTATGACGTAATTAGGGTACAACAAGGGCGCAACAAGGGCACAACTAGGCCTCAACTATGATATAACTAGAGCACAAGAGAGGCTCAACTAGGGTGCAACTAGGGAACAACTGGGACGGTACTAGGGTGTCACTAGGGCATAGCTATGACAAATAAGGATGCAACAAGAATGCAACTAGGGTGTAAGAAGGAAGCAACAAGGGGGAACTAGTGTGCAACTAGAGCACAATGAGGGTGCAACTAGAGCTCAACTAGGCTACAATTGGGGCGCAAGAAGGGCAAAACCAGGTGTAGCGTACGTACCATTTTAGGGTTAAAAATGGTCGTTAAATAATTATCGGGTGCTTCGGGTACTCAAGGCTCAAGTTTCGAGGAGCCAAAAGCCCGGAAAAATATAATGGACTAGAGTCTGGTTCGACTCTAGCCTAGAAAATAGTCCTTGGTCGGATTCGAGGCGAAAGGAGTGTCGCGATGGAAAATCCATCGCGTCACTCCTCCTCCACTCCTAGAATGACGCTAGGATCATGTTTCCAGCGTGGCAATGCCACGTGGAAGAAGTAGGATTAGGTTGCATGTTTACAAATATGCCCTATGACGACTACGTCCATTTGTGGCGCGGTTCGTCTCAGCCAAAATGGCTGAGGCAACCATTCGCTCACGCTCCTGAGACGACTATTCTGAGGGCCTACGTTTTGGTTCTACAGTTAGTCGCAAAATGGACCACTTCCGTTACATTGGCATCAGAGCCAAACGCTTCCGCGAGAGAGAGACCAGAAAAAAAAAAGGTGTCGCCTACGTACGGCCGTCGGATTCGCGAAATCAACGGACAGCATCAGCCGACGACGCAGGTCACTGTAAAAAAAAATAGTTTGGACCGTTCTTCCAAACGCCGCCCGATGGTGGAGCGAGCGACGATAGCTTGTTCGACGAGTCTCGACGGGTCGACGAGCCGAAAGCTCAACCTCCCAAAAAAAAAAAAACGGTTCCCTGTAGGAAACGCGGCCCAACCGGCAACGAGTTCGCTCGACAGCGAGCTCGAGTCGTCGCCCGAAGTGAGAAGGAGGGGAGTGAGGCTCTCCCTCCCCACACGGCCATGGCGGCCATGGCGCCGATAGCGCCGAAGGGGGAGGATGGAGGCCAAACCTCCTCCCCTCCCCCCCCCCCCTACCCATAGCCCCGCCGGTGCGCAAGGGGGGGAGGGGAGACATTCTTTCCCTCCTCCCTCTCTCACTCCGGCCGATGACCCACGGGGGAGGAGAGGGAGCGTTCTCCCTCCTCCTCCCCCCCTCTCGACGTAGAGGCGACGGGAGGAGACGGGAGCGAACCTCCCTCCCCCCCCCCTTCCAGGTGGGCCGACGGCCCAAGCGGGAGGAGAGGGGCCGTTTCCCCCTCCCCCCCCCCCCCCCCCGAGGGCCGATAGCCCAAGAAGGAGAAGAGGAGGTGATCCTCCCCCTCCTCCCCCTCTCATAAGGGCCGACGGCCCAAGGGGGGAGGCAGGGGGCGTCCCCCCCTCTTCCCCCTCACAAGGGCTCACAGCCCAAGAAGGAAGGAGGGTGGGAAGCTTCCTCCCTCCTCCACTTGTCGGCGAAGTGGATTGGCCACGCAGAGACAATTGTCACGTTGGAGTATATGCTTGTGCCATAAGTAGATGTGCGCAAGTAGCGCAGCCGGCAACGGTAGCATTTACCTGGGAAGAAGTTGCTCGTACGATTCTGGTTGGTGCTCCTATTTGCCCAAGGCCTGCTGGCAGACCCACGGAAACGAAGACAACATGGTCAATTGAACCCGGTTTTGACCGCCGTAAAAAGCGGCAAGGAGCTTCGTCTGAGCTCTAACATATTTTGAGAATTTCCCAAATATTGTTTTAATATATTTTCCTGTTTATGGAAAATGGGAAGACCGATAGTTTTCCCGAGGCATCACCGGACGATGCTTGGAGGATTCCAAGCATAAGAAAAAAAAAGGAAGGCACTCGATGTGCTGAAATTTTATTCGTTTTCATGAATCCTCAAGTTGAGGAGTTATATGTTAACCGTTTTCAAGAACATTTGGAACGGTGAAAATTTTTGTGGTCGAACCCGAGTATCTGGTCAAGTTGACCATTGGTTTTGACGCAAAACTCTTAAAGCTCTGGTTGAGCTCTTCCAAAAATCAGCAGTTCTGATTTTCTGCTTCTTTTCCATTTCGAAGCACAAAAAGGAGGAAAACCGACAGTTTTCCATGTCCCCGACGGAATTCACTTGGAAATGTTTCAAAACAAGAAATTTAGCACCGACCGTGCCTAAATTTTCATGGATTAACCTCAAAGTTTGGGTTTTTTTTCTGAGAAAACCCGAAAGGGTTGATCTTTCAAAGCCACGACATGGCTCAACGCGGGTCGTATATGCGCTAAATAATTCCACTTGCGCATAAGAGCCACTACGGCACCAGATTGTTTAACCACAACGGTGACGTACATCGAGACGAATTCTCGATTTTAAATAACATAACGGACGCACCATACGTGTTGTGGCCACTCGACAACTCACCTACTCGCCGTACCAATGCAAAATGTGCAAATAGCACGAAACAAGTGTCGCTTGCACGGTTACACGGGCGTCGACCACATCATCGACGTAAGTGCCGATTGCACTATGGGCAACAGCACAAGTGCTGGCTGAAGAAATTTTTCCGTGTCGAACAAAGCACTGAAAAAGTGCTAGTTACGCTTCAATCACGAATGCCGAAAGCATCCGTCATGCTAGTGCCGACCGCACTGCTCATAGTCTACGGATGTATGACCAGAATGAATGCCGATTGCGCATCCACCTGGGTGTCGATTGCACCAAGGATGCTGGGTAAGCCATTCGTGAGTGGATTTCGACAAAATAAGAATGTGAGTGCCGATCGCACTCAACATATACGCGATGGTGGAAACCCACACAAGATGGTCGATTGAAAAGTGCCGGTTGCACCTGGAATATGACCAACATAAAAATGCAATCATAGCATTCACACGAGTGCCGAACGTACTATAACCGTGATGTTGAATGTATGACCAATGAGTGCTTCGGTTAAACGACGACAGGAGTACCGAATGCACCGTTGTCATGAACACCACTTACACGATTGACAAAAGCTACGGGCTGCACTTTTGTCATGGGTGTCGAATGCACCACTGATACGAGTGTCGAATGCACTACGACCGTAAGTTCTGGTTGGACTAGCTATGCTAGTTTCGATGGTACAACACATGTTATTAGATGCTGATTGCATCAATAACATGGGTGCCGATCGCACCCCGTTGCATCCACTAGAAAGAACTAGCCAACACTTTAGTTAGTCGTGCCAGCTTGTAGTAGACCACCAAATAAAAGCATACGATCTATGCGCGGCGTGGTTCCATGGACGAGTGCATCGAGCATGTTAATTGAAGGGCCAAAACCACGTCAGCTGCCATTTGCAAGGCATCTCGATGAAGTCGAGGATTGTCATATTGTCGAATTCTTTAAATAGAGAATCGACAGGTATGTCCGGAAACAATCATGGATGGCTGTGGTGATCAGATATATGCCCAAACGGTGTAACAAAATCACATAGATCTCGATCGTCGTCGACAGTGATGACCATTGGAAGTTAAAAACTTCACCCTGCCGATAGCAGTTTGGGAAGGTACTTCCGAAAGAAGTACGAACTACATTTTACCGGATAAATGACATGTGTGAAGAGGACGATCCCCTCATATTTGGACCATGCTAAAGGTGGACGAACTCCTCCGTTTCCATAAATGGAATGTGCTACATAAGCCCAGTCGGTTGATCACCAATTACAGAATAGGCACGGCTTGCATGACCGCAAGGGGTCAGCGGGCATGACCAAGTACCAGAAACAACACATGTTTCAATGGATCATGGTATGTGATTCATGTCCTTGTACTTCAGTTGCGTGAAATAAGGTACATGGCATGCCTGGAAATTATGCATGATATGCACAGGAACCTTATCCACCAACTGTTGGTGCGTCGATCACGACATCAAGTTATGGATAAGTTGGACGGACAAATGATCACAACTGTTTTGTGGCATTTGAACAAGCTGATGCTTTGGACACAAATGGCGACACCATTTCACCAAACAAGTGGTTTGGTAAGCGCAGGACGTGTTCTATAACAGTCGCACGTCCCATTACGCTAGAATGTTCAAAGGCAAATGCGATCGATTCATGACCAAGCCCGTGTCATGACTATAGTCTTATATGTGAAACATACATGTTGTGTTAGCACGCCAACTTCAATCCTCGAGGATTGACATCGCGCTCTCTGTACATAGTGTGTGCAAGATGCATCAGTACCTTTTGGAGGTTCTGTGCATCATTATTCATGGCCGATACGGACATCGGTCCATGATTGAACGTGTCAAGGATGACATCCCTGAATCAATACTCAATGGCGAAACCATTAACACCCTCTCACTCGGAGAGTGATGGATACAAATCGGGGTACCCGATTGGTACCGACGATAAAAAGGTACATGAGTGTACTCACAACCCTGTTCAGAAGACAATGATTCTTGTCAATGGGGGTTGTGATTGCGCCAGAGAGGGGCAGAGACTCTTTGATGGGTCCTCCACGATTTGAGACGTCGTAGTGCGGTGGTCGAAGATTACAAGAGTCAAAACTGGCGTATGACAAGATTGACGGAATGTCAGAAGTGAACAAATTTGAAGGCGACACCTTGAGTCTATTTTCACTTGGTGAGTGAATATGTCATGGAAATTGATAGTCAAAAATACATGAACCGACGTCGATGACATAAATTATTCCACAGTTCGGTGAACATCCATTTCAGAGAAAATGAGCGACACTCATTCTCTCCTTGATGGTACTCAAGAGAACTATGACGATCTCATAGATTACCACAAACCAACTACAACCTAGTTGGGATCACGTCAAGGTCTAGGTTTTTAAGTTCAAAACTTATGACTGTAGAGACAATGTATGAGCCGACAGCTTTATAGAAACAGTGTATTAGCACCTACATCTTGGTGGTCTGACCGACCACATGAGTCATAATCAACACTGAGGCAAAATAAGTGACCAATGTGTCAAAATTTTTGATTTGAAATGACTCTTCTAGATGGACCTTGAGAAACGATATTTCTCCTCAGATTCTTTTGATGTTTTGAGAAACGTCTCAAAGTTAAGGCCATCGTGACACGGTACACTAGTTGTGTACGTCACGCTCTTCAAACATCATATAGATGGAGTCTGATCATACCAAAGGCATGGTTTAGCACCGCCTATCCAATTTGTTGGAACAAAACCAATCTCCGAGAGAGAGCATAGCGATTACGGTGTAGTCAAAACACGCTTCCCTAACCCGGAAGGTCATGGTAAAGTAACTGAACTCCCTTGGCTCTGGGGATGGTTCAATTGAAGTACATTGCCGAATGCAAGTGAAATATGTTTTGGATGTCGCTGCGGAGGTGTCCACAACGATGGTTGTTTGTCGGATGTCTTCAATGAGGGTGATCCCCTCTACAAGTGCCTTGGGTGAGGCATATGGAAAACACTCTGTCGAGTGGAAGTACCGAATGTACACATCAGAAGATGTTGAAACAACATGTTTTGTTTTGACTTGACAAACACATTTTTGTGACGGGTTCCTGACTGGAACCTTAGGACGTCATGACATGAGCAAAGAAAGACTTTGGAACTAATTGTTCCAGGCTCTTTGGACTTGACTTGGATGTGTTCAACACAATCACATGGAATTGACACCCGAAAGGTGTTGTTCCAACTTGTACCGCAGTGATTGTGGTCATGGTACACCCGTTTGGTGAATACCGTGTGATGAACACTTCATTCGTGAATAGAATCCATGGTTGAGATTGGTTATCTCAGGGAACCTAGTTCAAAAGCAATGTGCTTTTGACAGGGACGAGAGCGGCAGCCTACGGTACCCATTTCAGAGAGAAATGAGGAGATGATGGTTGAGACCAAGATCATCTAGGTCGGAGCATTGTCGTGTCCAATGATGGACTTAAACGGCAAGTGCGCATGCCAGACGACCAATGCCGCCTCCTTCAAAGATGAGTGCAATCTTTGAAAGGAAAAACAAGTGTGCTCAGCAACCCTGTCTTAGGGCCTTGGTGCCTCCCAACCCTAAGATGAAGCTAGCATGCGAGTTGCATGGGTTCAGTGGAGCTTGGTTGAGTTCAGCCAACCAATCCACAGTTGCTGAAAGAGGTCTAGTGGACCTTCGCGTGGTCATGAACACGTGGTTGCGACCCGAGAGGACTGATGTCCAGATACTGGGTTGCACGTACTAACAATGTTGCAGGGAGGTACCACCTTGGCAACATCCCCTCGGAAGAGATCATGTCCGAACGACATGGGAAGTGTTGTGTGGACCTCGACAGTTTTCGCGGGGGTGCCCGGTTAATTGGTCGTATGGACGCTCATTGCAAAGGGGGAGGGGGCGTCACCACAACAGCTTGCTGAACACGTACCACACGGAATGTGGGAAAATTCACCCTAAGTGTTCTCTTCCAAACTGGCATGACATTGTTGACAACGTACGTCCCAAAAGGCATCGGCTATGCCATCGACACACACGTATGATGAGTCTGGTGAAGACTCATCAACACTTGTGAAGAACGTACAAGGATTGTACGTGTTTCATCTTGGTAAGAGCCAAGGATCACGCGATCAACAGTGGATGTTGTACGCTAATTACCATAATGACAAAAAACCACAAGTGTGTGGTTGATTGTGCGTGAACGTGATGCAACCGTGTTGCGGATGACAAGAGTTCACACGTGTGATCTTGTTTGCACTTCTTGTTGCATGGTTTGTATCTTAAGGTACGCGATGATCAAACCTCCGTGAGCAAAGACGAACCGAGACGGTTCGAAGTAAAGGGGGAGGAATGTAGCGTACGGACCATTTTTAGGGTTAAAAATGGTCGTTAAATAAAAAACGGGTGCTTCGGGTACTCGAGGCTCAAGTTTCAAGGAGCCAAAAGCCCGGAAAAAGATAATGGACTAGAGTCTGGTTCGACTCTAGCCTAGAAAATATTCCTTGGTCGGATTCGAGGCGAAAGGAGTGTCGCGATGGAAAATCCATCGCGTCACTCCTCCTCCACTCCTAGAATGACACTAGGGTCCTGTTTCCAGCGTGGCAATGCCATGTGGAAGAAGTAGGATTAGGTTGCATGTTTACAAATATGCCCTATGACGACTACGTCCATTTGTGGCGCGGTTCGTCTCAGCCAAAATGGCTGAGGCGACCATTCGCTCACGCTCCTGAGACAACTATTCTGAGGGCCTACGTTTTGGTTCTACAGTTAGTCGCAAAACGGATCACTTCCGTTACACCAGGACTCAACTAGGCTACAACCAGAGCACAAAAAGGGCACAACTACGGCATACCTCTGGCACCCTTCATGCATCCTAGTTATGTCCTGCTTGCGTCCTCAATGCACCCTTCATACATCTTAGTTGCGCCCTAGTTGCACCCTTCATTTTTCCGTAGTGACCCTAGTTGCACCCTTCTTGTGGCCTGAGAAATACCATATTTATTCCCTAGTTGGGCCGTAGTTGCGGCCTTCTTGTGACATAGTTTTTTCCTTGTTGCACCCTTCTTACACCCTAGGTGCGCACTAGTTGTGTCCTAGTTGTGCCCCAAGTTTTGGCCCTTGTTTCATCCTTCTTTCACCCTAGTTACACCTTAGTTCCGCCGTAGTTACCCCCTTGTTGCGTCCTAGTTGTGTCCTGTTTGCACCCTCTTGCACCTTAATTGTGCCCTCTTTATGCGTTAGTCACAACCTAGTTGCACCCTTCTTGCACCCTCATTGCATCCGAGTTTTGTCCTACTTATTTACTAGTTGCAAGAAGTTGTATCTTTTTTGCGCTCTAGCAGCATCCTGGTTATGCCATATTTGCATCCAACGTGGGCCCTTGTTGCGTCCTCCTAGTGTCCTAGTTGTGCCCTCCTTGCGCCTTAGTAATTTCCTAGTTGAGACCTAGTTACGCCCTTCTTATATCCAAGTTGCATCCTAGTTGTACCCTAGTTGTGCCCTAGTTGTGCCCTAGTTGCACCCTTCTTGCACCCTAGTTGCTCTCTTCTTGTGTCCTAGCTGTACCCTAGCTACGCACTAGGTTTTTCCATAGTTATCTCCTTGTTGCTTCCTAGTCACACCCTAGTCGTGCCCTAGTTGCATCCCAGTTGTGTCCTTCATGCATCATAGTGGTACCCTATTTACACCCTAGTTCGCATAGTTACGTCCTGATTGCGTCCTAGTTATCTCCTCATTTTTCCCTAGTTACATCCTAGTTGTACCCTTCTTGCACCCTGGTTGAGTTGTAGTTGTGCACTACTTTTTTCCTAGTTGGGGCCTAGTTGTACCCTTCTTGCGCCCTAGTTGTACCCCAGTTATGCCCTAGTGACACTCTAGTTGCACCCTAGTTGTGTCCTTCTTATGACCTAGTTGCGTCCCAGTTGTTATACTTGCACCCAAGTTCCACCCTTCCTATGTCGTAGTTTTTCCCTAATTGTGTCCAAGTTGCCAACTAGTTGCACCCTTGCTGCTGCCTAGTTGCACCTTAGTTGCCCCCTAGTTACGTCTTAGTTGTGTCCCAGTTATGACCTAGTTGTGCCCTAGTTGCTCCCATCTTGTACCCTAGTTGTACCCTAGTTGCCTCTTAGTTTCGTCTTTGTCATGCCCTAGTTACACCCTTCCTGTGTCCTATTTACACCATCATTGCACCCTAGTTATGCCCTATTTGAGCCCTAGTTGCACTCTTATTACACTCAATTCTCTCCCTTGTTACACCCTTCCTTCTCTAGTCGCGCCCTTCCTTCACTCTAGTTGCGCCCAAATTATACCCAAGTTGCACCTTATTTACGCCCTGCTTGTGCCTTAGGTACATCTGATTTGCACCCTAGTTATGCCCTAAATTTGCCGTGGTTGCGTCCTAGTTGTGCCCTAGTTGAACCCTAGTCACTTCCTAGTTGTGCCCATCTTGCACCCTAGTTAGGTCCTAGTTGTGTCCTAGTTATGTCCTAGTTGTGCCCTCGTTGTGCCCTTCTTGCACCCTAGTTGTGTCCTAGTTGTACCCTAGTCCCCCTAATTATGTTCTAGTTATGACCTGGTTGTACCTAGTTGCGTCCTAGTTGTACCCTGATTGTGTGCTTCTTACACCCTACTTTGGTCCTACTTACACCCTAGTGACACCCTAGTTTCTTCCTTGTTTCACCCTAGTTGTGCCCTAGTGATGTCGTAGTTGCACTCGTGTTACATCCTGCTTGCATCCTAGTTGTGTCCTAGTTGCATCCTATTTTCATCCTAGTTGCGCCCTAGTTGTGCTTTAGTTCCACCCTTCTTGCACCCTAGCTGCATCGTAGTTGCACCCTAGTTACGCCCTAGTTGTTTCCTAGTTGTACAATAGGTGCGACCTAGTTGTGCCCTAATGCACCCTTCTTGGGCCCTTCTTGTGCCCCACTTGTGTCCTAGCTGCCACCTAGTTGCACCAAAGTTGCATCCTAGTTGTACCGTTTCTACATGCTAGGTACAGCCTTGTTGCATCCTAGTTGCATCCTGGTTGTGCCCTAGTTTCACCCCTCTTGCGCCCTATTGTTACCCTAGGTGTAGTCTAGTTACACCCTTATTGAGCCCTAGTTGTGCCCTCTTATGCCCTTGTTGAGGATTAATTATGCCATTGTTGCACCCTCATTACGTCCTAATTGTGCCATAGTTGTGCCCTAGTTGCGTCCAAGTTGGGTCTGATTGTTTCCTTCTTGTTCCCAAGTTACGCCTTAGTTGCACCCTTGTTCTGCACTATTGCAATTTTCTCGCGCCCTAGCTGCACCCTAGTTTGGTCCTAGTTAAACCCATGTTGCACCCTAAATGTCCACTTCTTACGGCCTACTTGCGCCCTATTTGCACCCTAGCTATGCCCTTGTTGCATCCTTGTTGTATCCTTCTTGCGCAATGGTTACGTCCTAGTTGAATCCTAGTAGCGCCCTCGTTGAACCCTTCTTGCACCCTAGTTGTGTCCTAGTTGTACCCTCGTCTTGCCTAGTCATACCCTAATTGCGGCCTTCTTGCGTCCTAGTAACATACTACTTGTGCCATTCTTGGACCCTAGTTGCATCCTAGTTAAACCCTAGTTACATCCTTGTTGTGTCCTGGTTTTTCGATTATTGCACCCTAGGAGTGCCCTAGTTTTGCCCTAGTTGCACCTGAGTTGTGTCCTAGTTACAAATTAATTGTGCACTTCTTGTGCCCTACTTGTGTTATAGGTGCACCCTGTTTTACCCTGGTTGCACCGTAGCTGCACCCTCATTGCACCCTAGTTGCACCATACTTACGCTCTAGTTACGCCATAGTTGCGCCCTTCTTGCGCCCGAGTTACAACCTATTTGTGTCCTAGTTTGCCATAGTTACGCCATAGATGCACCCTAGTGGCACCCTAGTCACATCCTAGTTACGTGCAAGTTGTGTCCTAGTTGCGTCCTTCTTGCATCCTAGGTATGCCCTAGCTTTGCCCGAGTTGCACCCTAGCTGCACCATTCCTATGTCCTGGTTGCAACATTAGCGTGCCCTAGTTACGCCCTAGTTGCATCCTAGTTATGTCCTTCTTGTGCCCTAGTTGCATCTTAGTTGCACCCTAGTTGCGCCCACGTTTCGCCCTACTTGCACCCTTCTTGCTTCCTAGTTACGCCTTAGGTACGCCCTAGGTTATCCTAGTTGTGCCCTTGTTGCACCCTTTTTACATCCTAGTTGTGTCCTCGTTGCATCCTAGTTATGACAAAGTTACCCCCTTTACGCCCTTTTTGTGTCCTACTTGCGCCTTAGTCGCATCCTAGCTACACCCTAGTTATGCCCTAGTTGAGTCCATCTTGCGCCCTAGTTACACGCTAATTTCGTCCTAGTTACACCCTTCTTGCATCCTAGTTATGCCCTAGTTGCGTCCTAGTTGCATCCTAGTTGCGCCCTAGTTGCGTCCTAATTGTGCCCTTATTGCGTCTGAGTTGCGACCTAGTTGCACCCTAGTTGCGCTTTTCTTACGACCTAGTTGTGCCCTAGAAGCGCCCTTCTTCCGCCCTAGTTGCGGCCTAGTTGCACCCCAGCTGTGTCCTATTTTGCCATAGTTATGTCCTAAATTGCCCCTGTTGCGTCCTAGTTACACCCTGGGTGTGCGCTTCTTGGGCTCTAGTTGCTCCGTAGTTGCGCCCTTCTTGCGCCCTAGTTGCGCCCTAGATCGCCATAGTCACGCCCTATTTGTGCCATAGTTTTGCCCAAGTTGTACCCTAGTTACGCCCTACTTGTACACTCGTAGCACCATAGGTTTACCATGGCTGAACCCCAGTTGGGCCCTAGTTGCGGCATATTTGTGTCATTATTATGCCCTACTTGCACCCTCGTTGCGCCCTAGTGACGCCCTAGTTGCACCCTAGTTACGTTGTTCTTGTGCCCTAGTTGCGACCTAATTGTGTCTTTGTTCCACCCTAGTTGTGCCCTCGTTTCTTGTATCCCTATGACCCCAGCAGGTTAGACACTGCTAAAGTCACTAGATGTGTCTAAACTAGGGGAGGAGATGGATGTGATAAACTACTTAAGAGTGATTGGCTCACTTATGAACCTTGCCAACAGCACTTGTTGTGGCCTTTGTTAACTTTATGTTCCAAACTGTCCGAGAGAGAGCATCATCTTGAAGCTGCATTTCGTGTGCTGCAATACGCTCTCTCTACTGCGTGCACAGAGCTGTGCTTCAAAGCACAGCCCTCAACAATTGTTGATAATTTCATCGAGAGTGACCGAGCGAATGATTCCAATCCACAAACAACAGACTATACATTCTTGGTTGGAGGGACAACCATGTGTCATAAAAGCTACAAACAGGGTTGCGTGGCTCGAAGCTCGGCTGAGGCTCAGTATGTGGCACTCGGCACAGGTACGTGTCAAAGCTGTCTAGCCTGCTGCAGAAACCGCGTGTTTACATTCGCTGCATGACCTTGCATTGTGATAACCGAAGGATGAAATTCATTGCTGATGATGATCGCATGCACCACTCTGGCACTGAACACATCAACAACATCGAGCATCATTTTGTTAATGAGTGCATTGTCGTCGGCATTGTTCGGGGGTTGCATGGGGTTGACACACTGTCACATAGCCTCAAAACCATAATTAGCAGAAACATCTTCGAGTGTGTTGTTCATACTATCAGACTGTGCATGTCCCCATGACCCCGGGTGATTTGTGCCCATTGTCTGCATGTCGAATCCACCACCATGCTTATCCAATCTTGTGTGTAGCATATCACTGCGGCATGTGGGGTTCTACGATTGCGGGTAATGGGAAACTTCATGCGTTGTCCAGTTCATGCCCCCTCACATGTGAAATTCCTTCTTGTCTTACCCCACGTGCACACACACACACACACACACACACACACACACA
>SZWC01006960.1:47702-58059 GCA_023375785.1 Penium margaritaceum
AAATCAGCCTGGCAGGGCTGTCCACCAAGAAAATCCTGAAGGTCTCCAAACGCAGTCCGTAGGTCGTGGCAACCCTCTGGTACACCAGGTAGGCTACCAGGCTGCCTCCAGCGGGTGGAGCACCACCTCAGGGGACTCCGTCTCCAGCTGGGTCCGCCTCAGGGATCTGCACGAGCATGGACACGGCCGAGTGGTCACAACCAACTCTACAACTGTGTATGACTGACAGTATCACAACACTCCATAATTCATTTGGACTTTTTATGGTTATTATTTGTGTGGGCCTCTGTGTAGCGGGAGGGCCAGTTCGGCCCTCCCTCCTTGCTGAAGCGAGGAGTGGTTGCGCACCATCCCTCGCATTAGCGAGGGCTGGCCAGCGGCCAGCATATCGCTGGCCGCCGGCCAGCTCGCTGCCGGCCGGCTGGACGGCCGGCGGCCGGCCGGCCAGCCGCCAGCCGCCGATCGTGGCCTCAGCCCGATCGGTGGCTGAGGGCCCACGAGGGCCTCCAGGGCAAGGCCTTGTGGCCTCGTGCCTTCGCCCCCGCTCGCCCTCCTTGCAAGCGACTGAGCGAGGACGAGGGAGGGGGATGCGGGACGAGATACGAGAGGATCTGGCGCGAAATCGCCAGCGTGCCTCGCACGCGATGATTTCACGCCAGAACGTCAAAACGTAAATCGAAGTTCATTTGCGACGAACTTCGACATAAAAATAACAAAATAACTCGTGCGAACACACTAGTTCGAGGTAAAAACCCCCGGTTTGAGTCCCAAAACCAGGGGTAAGGTAAAAAACGGAAATGGACCTCCGGAGACTCAAAATATTCAAGTCTCCCTTCTCTGGGTCGTTGATGACGATTGCCCCTCAGTCCTGCGAAGGGGGCAAACCCCTGACGCGGACTGAGAAAGCCATTCTGCGAACTCCGACGACGACTTCAGAGCAGGAGCTGGAGACTCGACCCGTTACAGTGGTTCTCAGAGCCAGAGGACCCCCGCGACCAAGAGTTCGACAGAAACGGCGGCTACGACATAGATAAAACGCCGCCAGCAGCCGCAGAAATGCCAAAAGGGACCACGGCATCTACGCTTCACCGTTTGAAACATCGTAAAGTGTGTTAGGAAGCTAGAGAATAGCTATATTTTTGGGGCTTCTTTTCCACAGTCTCTCCTCACCACCAAGGGACCAAAGGGATTTTTGTGGGACGGGGTGGGGAGTGCCCACCTCCAAACCACCAAGTTTTTCCCCTCTTTCCAAGGTTCTCTCCTTCCCTTCTTCAACCAAAAATTGGGACAGCGCTTCTTCCCAAGGCCAGGGGCTCTCACAGCTTGAGGAAGCCCTAAAAAGAGGGAGGACGATACCTTGAGGACTTTTGGCGGCTTCCCCAACGCCGCTGGCTCAAGGAGGACGCCGCCAAGGGGCGCGAGACACACAAAGAAGTCTCAAGAGGAGGCCAAGGAAGACAAGAAGACAGGAAGAAGACAAGAATTTAGAAGAAGGATTGGAGGAGTTACTAGGGATTGTGTAATTCCTCTCTCATTCTTTGCCCTAGCTTTGTGAGCGGTACTCACACTTCTTGTCGATTCCTTGTATTGTAATTTTCTATTTTCCTAGAATCTAGTCGCTACCAATTGTCGTGAGTCACGGCTTAGGAAGATTAGTTTCAAAACCCGCGACCTTGTGTCGACGTGGCCGCGTAGGAAAATAGAAAATAAGTTTATAATTGCCTCACCGATCGTGAGAGCAACATCTCAGGAGGCAATTCCTCCTCGTTGTGGGGTGATTCTCACAACAACATTCACGTGCTAGTTGCACGAACGACGAGATGGCAAGTGCTGGACCGTCCAAGACCAACACGGGCAAGGTGGTGACGGCCTCACCATGAGCTCTCGGCGGACTCCAAATTTTGGGAGCCGCCGCCACGAGCACGGTTGCCAACCCAAAGGCAACTATACCGCCTAAGGCAACTGTACTGCCTAAGGCCACCGTACCGCCTTAGGCAACCGACGCCAACCTCGGCGACACCGAGAAGCGTACGGAGGCTGAAAAAGTGCTCGACAAGCACGTCGATGCGCACGTGGGCGACACCCACGCGACGGACTACCCGATGGAGGAGGATCTCCTAGAGGGGGATCCCGACGAAGAGCACGACGCCGACGATGGTGAAGGCGACGAGGATCGCGACCATCGTTATCGTCGTGCGGCAAACTCAAGCCAATTGCTCGAGAAGGATAAGACGCCTGCCGCATCGCCTGAAGCTGCCGAAGGTAGCGAGACTGCCGAGAGCAGCAAGGGCGCTGAAAGTGGTCACACGGGAAGTTCCCGCGAGAACGAGCCGGACGACGACAGCGCGAAAGCAATTTGCGATGACCGTCGTAGGCTCACGGAGTTTGTTGGTAAGGTGGCAGGCCGACTCAAGATCACCACCGACGGTGGAGATACGGCACCACTCGGAGGAATGGGGGCGGACCCCCCTTCCTACGATGTGGCCGCAATGGGGCAGGGTAGCGCCCACTGGAGCGTTGTCGCCGACGACAGTCTCCTCCGAAAGGTGGGACTCCTTGGAGGCGTGTACGCAAACCGTACCCTCCTGGAGTGGGTGCACGGACAACGCGAGGCCCTGGACGGCTATCGCCGATGCTTTGACGACATCTGAGCTCAAGTTCACGTTCGCCAACCTGCTGGCCCACGTCGGGCAGAGCATCATGGACCTCGACCGTGATCGCCAGTTGGAGCGCCTGGCCGCCCATGAGGCAAGCCGCCGATGCAACGACCTCGACAAGGCGTTGCAGAGCATGACCTCGGTGCGGATGCAGCATCAAGTGCAGCGTACCGCAGCTACGGATGCCACTGCCGGTGGCAGCGACGACTTGCCTACCTCGAAGGCTTTGGGGTCGGTCATGAACACGTCCTTCCTCCACAGTGTGGAGATCTTCCGGAAGGGCGTGAAGCTGACCGACTTGCTGAATTGCATGGAGCATGTGCTACGTGTCCACAAAGCTCCACTCAGCCAATGGGGCGACCTTGCCACAACGCGGCTGGAAGACAAACTCTTCAAGTATGTGGTCAAGGAGTGGAATACGCAGCAGCCGTACCTCGAGTGGCAGCCCATGCCGTGGGAGGCTTTCTGCGCAATCATGCGCAAGAAGTGCACCCAACATGAGGAGGCGCAGCGCGCCTTCCACAAGATCAAGGACTTCAGGCAGCTTGGCAGCTCGCTCGAATCCTACTTGAGCGAGTTTGCCGCACTTGTGGAGGAAGCCGAAAGCTTCACCGAGGGCGATGGGACTCGGACCTTCAAGTACTCGGAGTGCATGCTGCTGGAGTACTTGCATGATGGTCTCGCCAGCGAGAAGTTGAAGGACAAGACCACCACGACAGCCACTGGCCATGCTTGGACAAGCTGGAGGACATTGCGTGACTACATGAGCGAAGTGTATTCAACGAACCCGAAGCACTACTCTGATGCACGCCCGAACGCGCGTGCACAGCAAGGCCGCGACATGTGCATGGACGCTGCAGGGGCTGGTGGGTCAGCTGGACAGCGAGGCGGGGCCAAGGGCAAGCAGCCTGAAAATCCTCCAGCCATGAAGGCTGGTGGATACAAGGGCCCCAATAACAAACGCAGCCGCGAGAATGACGAGCTGCAGGCGGCGCGTGAGCGTTGCAACGCATCCTTCCGCGAAGGGCTCTGCCACAACTGCATGCAGTCGGATCACTTTAGGGCTCAGTGCCCTCAGGCTGCTGGTGGTGGAAAAGAGGCCGCGACGTTAGCTGCAGCAGCAGCACCTCGTGGGGATGGTGCACCAGGAGGCCGCGCACAGGGCCGTGGACAGGGTCGTGGTCGTGGCAATGGGCCCGGCCGTGGTAGCGGACAGGGCCGTGGGGTGGGTTTTCCCCATCCCTGAGTGAAGTTAGTGGGGACCACTCAGGGGTAAAACTGGATCACGAGTGTGGGTCCATGTTTTCAGATGAGGATGTTAAACAATTTGAGTTTTTGACAAGTTCAAATTTCTCTGTTGTTTTCTATCCTCTTGTTGAACCGCATTCTACACTTGCTGACCGACGTTGCCCACTAAACCTTGCATCTCCAGACGAGATGCATGATCGTACATTCTTAGTGGTGGCGACACCGACAACTGTGCAAGAGTTGTGTGACGCAGTGATTGAAGCAAAAGCCCTGAAAGCAATGAGTTCAATCACGTTCGTAGTACCTTTAGTTGACGATTTTGACCCAGTCAAATTTAAAGACTGGAAGGTGCTAGCCGAATTCACACGTTCCCACAAGATGTGGACTCGAGTGGATGAATCATGGGAGTTGCGATGCCCGTCGTACAGATTCCGTGTTTATCACAAACTCGGCTTGCCGTCGTTGAGTCTGTTCACTCGGAAGAGTGGAGGCAACATGACGATGCAGTTCAAAGGACACCGAGCTGGTGCTCCCTTGAACGTACTTGTTGACACTGGAGGAGACAACTCTTTTGTTAGCCTTGGCTTTACCTGACAGGTTGGCCTGAAGTACAAGCCATTGAATGGCGCAATTGTTGTCGGTGACAACTGTACGGTACCCGTGATCGGTACTTGTAAAGCAAAAATTTGTATTCAAGGGTAAACACAGAGTGTCACGTTGAAGGTACTCAACCTTCTTGACCCATTTGACGTGGTGCTAGGCGATCTGTGGCTCCGTGAAAACAAGGCTCTAATGTGCTTTGAATCAAAGCGTCTGATCCTCCGAAAAGGACAACGCCGCTTTACGTTGATTCCGAGTACGGAATTATCACCGACCCGACTCAAAGTCCATGCCAGCTTGTCTGCAATGCAGGTCAAGAGACGTATTCGACAAGGTTGTCGATACTTCTTGGCTCAGCTGCAGAAAGTGGAGGACGACGTGACGGAAGACACGCCACAAGAGATCAGATCTCTATTGGCGGAGTTCTCGGATGTATTCCAAGACCCACCGGCTGGGCTTCCACCAGAAAGACACATGGGCCACACGATTCCGCTGCAACCGGAGGCGACTCCTCCGTTCAGACCCATGTATCGCCTTAGTCCAGCAGAGAGGCGAGAGGCCGAACGCCAAATCAAAGAGTACCTTGCAAAAGGGTGGATCGAGCCCAGTAGCTCATCGTACGGTACGCCGATCCTTTTTTTGAATAAAAAGGGCGGTGGTTTATGCATGTGCGTGGATTACCGGGCGTTGAACAAGCTGACAGTGAAAAATTGATTCCCCTTACCGCGGATTGAGGACCTTTTTGACCAACTCCAAGGCGCAAAAGTAAGTTCGTCCTTGGATTTATCTCAAGGGAACCATCAAATCCACATCACGGAAGATGATGTACCCAAAACCGCGTTTCAAACGTATATGGGACACTATCAGTTCCGAGTGGTATGCTTTGGGCTTACAAATGCCCCGGAAACCTTCCAAGGAGAAATGAACCGAATTTTCGCCAAGTAACTTAGACAGTTTGTCTTTGTTTACCTAGATGACATCCTGGTTTTCTCCAAATCAATGGAAGAGCATATAGAACATTTCAGCGAAGTTCTCGCAATCCTTCGGGAACAGAAGTTCTATGCGAAAGTGAGCAAGTACAAGTTTGCTCAAGATGAGCTCGAATACCTTGGACACATTGGTGGCAGGGACGGCATCCGTGTCGACTCACGAAAGGTCCAAGCCATTGTGGACTGGCCATGCCCCGAAAATGTTGGGCAGATTCGGTCTTTCCTCGGCCTTGCAAACTACTTTCGACGGTTTATGCAAGGGTATTCGACCCTGGTAGCACCACTAACCAGGCTCTCGCGAAAAGACGTGCGTTGGGAATTGACATATGACTGGGAGAACAATTTTCTCAAAGTCAAAGAGCTTCTATCCATGGCGCCCGTCCTAGCTCTTCCGGATCCATCACAACCGTGGGAGGTTCGATGTGATGCGTTGGTAGTAGGACTCAGAGCCGTCCTCATGCAGAACGGTCACCCAGTTGCATATGAGAGCCGGAAGTTCATCTCTACGGAAACGCGGTACACGACTGGGGATCAAGAGTTTCTTGCAGTAGTACACGCTTTCAAGACGTGGCGTTGCTACCTTGAGGGTGTTGAAGGGGGTGTGACGGTCGTGACCGACCATAATCCATTGGTGTTTTTCCAAACGGAACCGAACCTGTCAAGACGACAGGCGCGTTGGAGCGAATACCTGAGTCGATTCTCGTTCACATGGGAATATCTGCCAGGACGCATCAATATGGCTGATCCACTAAGTCGACAGCCTGTGGAAATTAAAGCAACCATCGAGGTCAGTGGGTTTTTTATGGCCATTGTAACAGCAACAGTACAATCACCAGATCCCCCTGCACCTCTGTGGCAACCACCACGAGAGATTATCCATTACAACGGTTTTTTAAACAGGATTCGGATGGGATACTGTTTGGATTCTTGGTTTCAAGACTCTCGAAATCTGGACAAGTACGGCTTGGTGGAGGCCGTAGGAATCTTCTGGCATGGAGAACAAGTTGTGCCAAACTCGGGAGACCTTCGAGCAAAGGTTATCTCCCAGCTCCATGACCCGCCGGTCGTAGGTCACGTGGGACCCCGAAAGACCGGACAGGTACTCTCGTACCACTATTGGTGGCCAGGATGGAGTGTCGATGTCTGTAAGTATTGCATGACATGCGACCCATGTCTTCAGAATAAGGCTAGTAACAAGAAGCCTGTTGGATTCCTCCAAGAGCTTCCCATTCCTGCGACGCCATGGGAGTGCGTCAGCATGGACTTCATTATTGGTCTTCCGGACACGGCTCGTGGCCACGATGCAATGCTATTGGTTGTGGATCTTTTGACGAAGATGACACACTTCATTCCTACAACCACTAACGTGAACGCAGAAGAGACCGCTCATCTCTTCTTTGAGGGTGTCGTAAAATACCACGGCTTGCCATTACGCATTATCTCTGATCGATATCGAAAATTTGCTAGTAAGTTCTGGCAAAAGATGCACGAGTACTTCGGTAGTGAGTCAAAAATGTCGACAGCATTTCACCCTCAAACTGACGGACAAACAGAGCGCATGAATCGCACTTTGGAGCAGATGTTCCTCATGTACGTGGACCTTGCCATGCATGATTGGGACGAATTCCTAGCACCGACAGAGTTTGCGTTGAACAACTCGGTGAACGAGTCCACACAGTTCACACCGTTCGTGTTGAAAAGTGGTCGACATCCAGTGGTACCCTCTTCATTGGTGAAGAGTGGGAGTACAGAAGGGCAGGTTCCTTTCGCTCAAGCCTTTGTCGAGTGCATCGACTCCTTGTTACAGGAGGTGAAGGGTCACCTTCAAGCAGCTCGGCAGCGACAAAAGGCATATGCTGACAAAGGTCGCCGGGAGGTCTCGTTTGACATCGGTGACAAAGTGTTGCTTAGCACTAAAACCTTCGGCTGAAGTTGCCAAGGGCAAGAAAACTTCTACCAAAGTGGATTGGGCCGTTTCCCATTGTGGCACGCATCGGGGCAGTGGCATACTGATTGCTACTTCCGCTCAGCATGAAGATACATGACGTGTTTCATGTGAGCCTGTTGGCTCCATACAGGGCAGACGGAACAGTTCAACCACTGCCAACAGTCCTTGCTGTCAACGGCCAATACGAGGTCCTTCGCCTACTCCAGCACCGAGTGTACTCTTCTTTTGCGCGTTGTTAGGGAGTACCTCGTTCATTGGACCAGTTGTGGACCTGGACATAATTCATGGGAGTCCGAATCTCGGTTGCCCACAAGGGTGGTCAACGAGTACTGGAGCGAGCTTGCAGCTCGCACAGATCGACGCGTGGCAGGAGGTACCACCTGAATGCAGAAAAAGTAAACAACATTCCCACAGGGCAGCATTCATGGACAGCGACCATAGGAGGTTGGGGACGCCCAACATGGTTGTTGCGCGGACGCTCCAGCCTAAAGGGGGGAGGCCGCTAGCTGTTCTGACCTACAAGCTGCAGCTTAGGTCCAAGTACCATGCACGGGTTCATGTCTAGCTGGTGATTGAAATTATTAACTTTCTTTCACAATGTTGATGACTCACTAACTCACAATCCTGCTTGTTGTTCATGAACCGAGACGGTTCATAATAAGTGGGGAGGAATGTAGCGGGAGGGCCGGTTCGGCCCTCCCTCCTCGCTGAAGCAAGGGGTGGTTGCGCACCACCCCTCGCGTCAGCGAGGGCTGGCCGGCGGCCAGTATTTCGCTGGCCACCGGCCAGCTCGCTGCCGGCCGGCTGGACGGCCGGCGGCCGGCCAAGCGACCGGCCGGCAAGCCGCCAGCCGCCGATCGCGGCCTGAGCCCGATCGGCAGCTGAGGGCCCACGAGGGCCTCCAGGGCAAGGCCTCGTGGCCTCGTGCCCTCGCCCCCGCTCGCCCTCCTTGCAAGCGAGTGAGCAAGGACGAGGGAGGGGGATGAGGGACGAGAGACGAGAGGATCTGACGCAAAATCGCTAGCGTGCCTCGCATGCGTTCTGGCGTGCCTCACATGCCAGAACGTCAAAACGTAAATTGAAGTTCATTTCCGATGAAATTTGACATAAAAATAACGAAATAACTCGTGCGAACACACGAGTTTGAGGTAAATACCCCTGGTTTGTGTCCCAAAACCAGGGGTAAGGTTAAAAACGGAAATGGGCTTCCGGAGACTCGAAACATTGGAGTCTCCCTACTCTGGGTCGTTGATGACGATTGCCCCTCAGTCCTGCGAAGGGGGTAAATCCCTGACGCGGACTGAGAACGCCATTGTGCGAACTCCAACGATGACTTCAGAGCAAGAGCTGGAGACTCGACCCGTTACACTTTGCTAGGTCCCAAGGTAACGGGGTCCAGTAGGTTCTCTTTAACTAAAGGCGTAAAATTACCCACATGAATGCAAGAAATATTCTGTCAAAACATCCATCAATTTGTTGATTGGAATCTCGTAGGCTGACATAGCATTGCGAGTTTTGTGCAATGCAGCCTGGCCTTGCCACTTGACCAGATGCTTCGTCAGGTTTCATCATTGGCAGTGTCCCAAAATAACTTTGACCTTGTACTTCGCTCCCTTGTGCGCTTCTACACGTTGTGATGTAAGTCGTTCCCCTCTATAGATACATCTGTTTCTGGCCTCTTGACCGTGTCCATGCCCGTATATATTCCTAATGCAAACCGAGCTGGCTTTGGTGCGTCATTTTGTGGCGATCCACTCATTTCCAGCCTCTAGAGTTCTCTTGGTGGACTAGCTTTGAGCCTAAATTGATTTTTTTTTTCGCATTGTGTGTCCACAAAGTGGTGTTGGACTTGTGCGTGTCTTAAATATTTACATCCAGCTCAATATTTTACAACAATAGGTTCAAATTATTCTGCATTTTAATGTGTCTGCACAGAGTTCCGTCCAAAATAGTGGTTTTAGGCTAGTTTGAGGCAAACTGACCTAATGCTATGTGCAACCTCACTAGCGCCTATGACAATTATTTATGCTTTGTGCATGCCAGTTGCCATTCTTCTCTGTACATTGTAGCTTTTGAACTTATTAAGTCTATGCACATTTCTCCTAGCCAGACCCTTGCTCTTCTTGTGCCTGCCTTGCGTGCAAGTGCATACATTGACTGGACATCATTGCCACGTTAGGGACAGCAGTACTAGTAGGCTTCCGAGTAACCTCTCATGGTATCAAAGGAGTGAAACATCCCTTGTTGAGCTATGTAGCAGAGATGAGAGCCACGGCTTCAGCCATGGCCTTGGGAGGACACACCATGCCATGACAACCCTCCGTAGCCAGTAGTGACAGCAGAGTTTTAAATGCGACAATAGCAACAGGAACAAGACACCACATCACCAACCACAAAGTCATGTAAGAAAACAAGAGCCGCTGCTATGGGAGCTGCCACAGTAGCATAGTAACAAAAAACAACACATGAGGAGCAGGGTAGCAGGAGCGAAGTCGTAGTAACAATATCGTAGCAGCTTAACAGTGAGATAGTGGCAACATAGTAGTAGCGAAGCACTAGCAATAGAAGCTCAATAACAACACCGCACCAACAATGTCATAGGAGTAGTACATCAATAGTAAAATAACAACAGACTACTACAACACTAACAGTAGTACCATTATAGTGCAACAACGTTACATCATTGTAAAGTAGCAGCCGTGGCTGAAGCGGCTATCATAGTCGTCACCAAGAAGCATAAGAGGACAGGAGTGCAGTGAGCGTGCATGAGCTACTACTCATGCGGCTGCCACAATAGCAACAGATGCGATTGTTGTTACAACTACGCAAGGGGGTGACTAGGTCGTCCCCCTCTTCATACACACCTTGTGGAAGGTGCATGAAAGTTGAGCAAAATAGGAGGGGGGGGGGGGGGG
>SZWC01006960.1:60503-85915 GCA_023375785.1 Penium margaritaceum
CTCTCTCTCTCTCCCTCTCTCTCTCTCTCTCTCTCTCTCTCTCTCTCTCTCTCTCTCTCTCTCCCGCCCTTGATTTCTCTCTTTCCTACTACCCCTTGGCTCCCATAATACATTCTACATTTTTATCGTACTATTTTGTTTTTTAGCACATACTTCTTTGAGAATGTTTTCCTTTTTTTCTTTGTTTCACGAGAGAAACATACGGATAACACACTGACCTTTACTAGTCTTCTCGTTTACTATTGTGATATGATTGTATTAAAGGTCTTGAGTCACTGAACCTATAAATGTGGTTCTGAGTTAGAGTATACGTCGCGCTCGGTGGTGTCGATATTGCGGCAGATCAGTCGTTATTTCCGATCATAGAGCGACGGCTGTCAGTAGCTGCCGGCAGAAAGCACGTCGTCTTTACGGTCGATTGCCATCGGATGTCACAGGAGAGACTCATCTGTTGCTAAGACCCCCTAGTGCGTGGCATAGTGTACGTGGCTCAGTGCGATCGATTTGTATGAAAATGTGCACTTATCACACACTGAGTGTGCGATGCTATTCAGTTTCATTCCAATTCTTGTTGCAAAGTTAGTTATCAAGAGAGGTACCTGGTTTGCGAAGATTAGCACCGCGCAATCGGCAAAAAAAAATTACCACGACACTAGCTTTTGTTGTCTCTCGCAAGAATCGGATATTTCAAACGGGTTAGAAACGGCTGCATAGAAGGAGCCGTTCTTAGAAAACCTGTCTTGAAAAATGGTGGTTATGTCATTATCGACCAAACAGGATAGACAAATGAAATCGTATAGATCGTCCAGATGTTTTGGAATCTCGACGTCGGCGGTCCGAAAATTTCCATTATGAGAATATGCTACGTTCATGTTTATCTCTTAGGAAAAAATAGCATTATTTATCGAGGAACATCTCATCGACTTTCTATATTTCTGTTGCAGGACTGCTTTTAGACGAGATAATAGCCCAAACGAGTCGCTCTTCGCAACAATTTGCGACGGTTCAATGAGGACTCCACGATTCACATGTGCAATGAACGGGACTTCGAATTTCATCGAACATGTCAAATGTCAAAACTCGAGACGAGTAGGTTTGCATTCTATCTATGTCTATATCGGGCCGCAAACATCGTTGGATTGCTCTTTGAAATGCAAAATCATTTCTCCGCATTCAGCCATTTCCGAATGGGGGTGTCGCACACTGAGTGTGTGATAAGTGTACTTTCGCACGCATTTCGAGCGCACTGGCCACATGCACTACCTCCGTACACTGGGCCTATCTCTGGACCACCTTGCGAGGACTAAAGTGAGGGATTAGTCGTGTCACACCAGGCGATGAAAAACGTATCGCAGAAAAATGACAATTCATTGTCGTCGGCACGTAGACGCCCGTCGAGAAGATATGAGAGGCTGTCCACTGCGATCGACCGGCCGGTTCCAATAAACGGTTGAGATATCGGAGTAGAAATCGGCCTTTGGTCACATTTGTTGATTTTTACTACGGAAATATCACTCAATGACATGTTCAGACATAGATACGTTATATATCTTACTAAAGGTTTCCTATGCTACAGAGACCAGATAAAAGACACTTCATACTGCTCAACATTATCGCGATCAGTCTTCTGATATTTTCTCGTCTTATATCAGGTGATGTTTTTACCTCACGATGATTGGCCCACAATAAAAAACATAATTTAACACTATTGTCAGAAAAAAGAGATGTAAATTTACCTTGTTAAGTAACTTTCGAGAAAAAAAAAGCATCTTCCAAATGAGACAAAATTCAAAGTGTGATTAGACACATGAGACAAAAAAAGCGCACTGAGTGCGCTCTTAGTGTACTTTTGTATGGTGACTAAGCGCACTTGCCACATACACTAACTCCACGCAGTGGGGACCCTTGTAAGAAGAGAATGTGTTTGCCAGATAAGACAAAAAAAAATTGTTCACATGGGCATATGAGACAAATCAGCGCACTGAGTGCGCTCTTAGTGTACTTTTATGTGGTGAGCGAGCGCACTTGCCACATACACTAGCTCCACGCACTGAGGTCCTTCCTTAAAGAAACTTGTTTTGCCATATAGGAAAAAAGGGAAGATTCGCTTTGATATACAAGACAAAGGAGCTCACCGAGTGCGCTCTTAGTGTACTTTTGTATGGTGCTTGTGCGCACTTGCCACATGCACTAACCCCACGTACTGAAGTCCTTTCTAAGAAGAGATTTTCTACATCATATAGGACAAATTACACTCTTCTCATACACTGTGGAAAGAGTGTAAGGATTGGTGTTAGCTACCCCCTTGTAAGAGAGCACACTCAAGGTACACACTAAGAAACTAGTGTATGAAATGGCCTTGATTAACCATACCTCACAACACTGGCAAGAGATGGCAGTGGAGAGTCCATCTAATGCTACAACTATGGGGACACCCACCATTTCATGAAGTTCTATCAACCCCTGAAAGAGAGCATAACCGCATGTGAGCGACAGGTGACGCACGTGAAGCGAAAGACATCTGACACTGCATAGGAGAGCAATGTTGAAGCTGCAACAACAGTTGAGACCCCGTCTTCCACAGCAGCAGCAGTGACTAGAACCCTCATGATGGTAACATCGTGGAGCTCTTTCAACTGCTATCACTTTGCACTTAGGGATATCCAAGTCAAGTAGTCCACAGTTAGCTTGTCCTATTGTGTTGGTAGCCCCTGATGATGCATGTGGAGGAGCTATCATGGATTACTTGTATCATGCTGCATGATGTACTTCCTTTGTTCCCACTGTCTCGTCCACTTCTCCCCCACGTGTGTTCATCACCGGTCTGCCCTCTTCTGTGCATTAGCGCTTGCTACAATGCCGGTTATGCCATGTGATCACAAACACTGTGTCCAAGCTCATCCAACTCATTTCTCGCCCTCGATCCATGGTGCTCCCACCTTTGACAATATCCCCTACAAGGAAACCAATGTCTCGCTAATGATATCCTTTTCTTCCTCAACCCATCTGATGACCACCATAGTATTAAAAATCTTCTTGAGGTCCTCCATGAAGGATTTGGCCTAAAAGTACACCTGAATAAGTCCATCCTCATTGGTCCCAGCTCACTCAACACCATTTCTCGAGCAGTGGCATCCAAATATACCTAGAAAGTTGGGTCTGAACAAATTTAAGGGATGCAAGAACCATATTATATATCAATCAAATACAGAGCACCCTACTATCTAAAGAATCCATTCTGACACACCATAGAAAGTCGACAATATATCCCAAAAAGACTGATGAGATCACAATGTCGACGCCACATACATGGAGCGTCAGAGTGTTGACAACATAATATTGTATAATAAATGACAAACCAATCATTTTAGGGGTTTGTAATTGTCCGAGTAGAAGTTTGTGTGGGGTTTGAGTGGAGGGTTCGAGACTCCCCATGTGTTGAACAGGAACCTGTTGGGCACTCATACCATGGGGTCCAGTATGTGATCGCACACAATGAAAACCTTAAAAGTCTGAATGAGATTTGGTATAGGGATTGAATAGGGTTTATCCATTACAGGGGTAGGCTTGTGTTTTTGGAAAATGGGTACATTTGTTTGATCGCGATTGAGTGATGGACTCTTTTTATTTTTCTCCTTTTATTTTTGACACACAATCTCCCAGGCGGAGATGTAGGGTTGTTTTAGCGGACTCCGTCCATGTGGAAATTGAAAATCTTGAAATTGTGAATGGTTGTTTGCATGGTAAAAAAAAAGGGGGTGCATCGCATGATCGTGATGCTCGTGATGCTCGTAATTGTGGGGTATTACGCAATCTCCCTTGCTATGCTCAATCAGCGTTGCATTTCAGTGATCTGGCTTGAAAAGCGAGCCGGATATACGGCATGTTTTTTAACTGCTGGATATGGAGACTAATGTTTCAAGTCATGGATAATGGTAGCCACAAAAATTTGGTTGCATGGATACCACAGCTATAACCCCCATCCACAAATTGCACAAGATTAATGCCACATCTAATTTCAGAACGAGAAGAATTCCATATCCAGAGGTTGCAAAGGAACGACATATCCAGAAAAGCCTGAGGCAGTCGCAATGTTGATGTTGCATGACATGCAACGTCAACACATTGATTTAGGGTTGTGGAAATATCTATTGCCCCACAAGAGTGGGGGGCATTCAGAGAAAAATCTTAGAATTATGGTAACAGCAAAGAGCAGAAGTAGACGGCAAAGCTCCTCAATGGTAGATTTGTTTTTGAGCCAACCTTTTTTTCCATCTGAAAAGCTCTCAATACCATAGAAAAGGGTCCATGAGAATGGGAAGTTTGACAAGGGATATAAGGAAGAAAAACTGGTGATACTGTTATGAGTGCAACCAAGAGGTTGCAAAATTTGTAAACTGGTATCGGCATTACTAGATGAAGGATCATATTAATGTTACAAGCTGGGTTTTTAGACAAAACTTGGGATGTTTGAAAGAAAACAATTGACAGAAGACTGCAAATCCATGGTATTCACAAACCACTTCCACTGTAAACTAGAGGACTATAGGATGTAACGGTTTGGAGGAATTGATCAATGAGTGACCACAAATCATTCCCAGGCCATATAGTCTAACCGGCACAATGCCTTTAGCGGACTGGAGCAGCAGCTCAGTCTACATCAAAATTCACGGAAGAAAGGGAAATCTGCCTCCGATCGAGCGAACCATAATCCTATGGTGGTTACAAGAAGGAGCAATTGAGTTATTTGTAGTAGTTGTTACCAGATTCACAACATCAATATCACTAGACGTGCCCAAGCAAGACCTGCAACACGTATCTTAGGCATAGCTAGTCCATGTAGAATCACAGGACAAGAGTGAAATGATCGTAGCAGAAGCAAAAAAAAAACAGCCTCATCGGCCTCAACACCTAAAACGTTTGAATTTTCCTGGAGGATTTAGGACCAATAGTTGAGGATTTCTATAGGAAGTTCCTTGAAAATCCTCAGAATTAGCTTCACAACAAATCATCAACCAAGATATAGAGCTGAAAACGAGCAGTGGACCAACAGACAAAGGGACCTATGGGATGAGTGGCCACAAACTGATTGATCTTCAATAGTAAGTGGACGAGATGCTCAATCAAGGGTTTATCAGGCCAACCACATCACCCTAAAAAAAATGGCAGTTCTTGTCAAAAAGAGCAACGGAGAGATGTGGATGTGTATGGATGACAGGGTTTTGAAAAGAATCACCATGAAGGACATATACCCCCTTTTGAGAGTAGATGAAAATTTTGACCAACTACGAGGAGCAAGAATTTTCACCAAAATCAACCTGCAGAGCAGCTATCATAAAATCTACATGTCTGATGAGAGCATTGATAAGAAAAATTTGGAAACATGCTACATACACTTTGAATTCATGCTAATGTCATCAGAATCACAAATGTCGAGGCAACATTTGTGGCAGCCATGAACAAACATGATTTTTTTTTCCGTACCTTGACGAATTTGATATTTTGTATCTTGATAACATTATGGTATACATTTTCATACATGAGGAGCATAGTGGAAATCTCCAAAAAAATCATTGAGAGTTTACACAAGAGACATTCTAAGAAAGAATCTCAAAGTGTGACATCGGTCTCCATTCGAATGGATCTTTTGGCCACATGATTGGCAGAGAATGAATGAATATAGACCCGTAAAAGGTGAAATGATTTGTTGATTGGCTTAATCCACCAATGTAAAAGATGTCCAAGTATAATTGGGTTTCTGTGACTACCACCATCAATAAATTAAAGAAACTGCTAGGGTGTTTTTGTGTTTCTTCGATCTGACTCATAAATATATCAAGTGGAGTAGGGGAAATAGAAAAAAATACAATGGCAAAGCAGTTCTTCTTCAAGATGAAAACAGTGGAGAACAACCGGTCATGAAATGGAGATGATGACGATTGTGCATGCATTGAAGACGTGGTGATTCTACCTGGTATGCCAAAAATGTGTCATTCTCACTTATCACGTTGCACTAAAAACATCTCAAGATCCAGCCAAAGCTGAGTCATCGATTTTTTTTTGGATGGACTTCCTTGATGTCTACTTTGACTATGAAAACGAGTATTGAACAGAAAACAATTGAACGGAGGCCCTAATTCAGAAGACGGATCTCAAGGTCCAGATGAGCACAATACTGGATGAATGACACCCGTGCTTTGTGATGCTCTTCGCAATGGTTTATGAGGAGTTTTACGGTTATGAGAGGATAAAATTTTTTTTTTCAAAGAACCCTGCTGATGACAGCGATTCACTCGCCACATCGTCACATATCCTAACGACGAACTACAACATGTAGTATTGGAGGAATTCCACAACACTGGCCTAGACGGGTACTTTGACAAGGAAGAGGCTCTGGAAATTTTTTTCAAAGCACTACTAGTGTGACAAGATGTGAATCGACGTCATAAACTATTGCAATACATGCAACATATGTGCATGCCATAAGTCGATGTGTGCAAAACCCATGGGTTTGCTTCATCCACTACCAACACTTAAAGGACCATGGTCAGATATCTGCATCAACTTTGTGACGCGTTTTCCCGTCATACCAAAGGATTTTATGCCATTCTCATGGTTGTTGGCTGGTTCTCAAAGATGTCACACTTCATCCTTACAATAGTTGCGGTTACAAACAATGGAATGACATGAATGTTCCTCAAAAAAATTGTTTGAATACACAGCATCCCCTCCTCTATCACAAACGACAGAGATACTAGGTTCACCAACACATTTTGGTGTTGACGACTCGCTACGGCAGTCGGATCCAGCCTCAACGACCTTCCATCCGTAGACTGGTGGGTAGACGCAGCATACCAAGGAAATGCGTGAACAACTATTCTGAATATTACGTAAACCACATGGCACTAACTGGGCGGTCAAGCTACTAATCGCCGAGCTAGCATACGACTCTGTGACCTCCACAGAGACGGGAAAGTCATATATGAAGTGATTTATGGAAAACTGCCCGCCAATCCAACATGTTCTCAGAGTTCAATCAGCATACCACAAGTTGGCATGAAACGGCAAGAATTTCAAACCATCTGGGATGATAATCCCTAAGCACTCAAAAAGAATTGAGCGGCAATGAAGTGAGCAGCTGACAAGCATCGGACGGACATCGAATTCCACGTTGGTGATTGTATCCTAGTCAACTTGGCAAATGCCCAACTGAGAGGAAAAGACAGTGTAAAACTAAAACAGAAATGGATGGGGCTGTTGGAAAAGAAGGAAATGCGTAAAATAGCTTTGTAAAAAAACTCTCTGCCTGATGGAAACCATTTCTATCGAACTGGTGTTCCACATTAGCCACTCAAGCTCTACCAGAGACCAAGTGAGCACCTCCCTTTCTGAGACGTGCCTCAACCACCACCTGTGGTGAGAAGTTTATTGGAATATTCCGAAAATTGCTGTCATTGACATGGCATAGCTTTCCAGTCAACAGACACACAAGCACGCAATTCAGGTGCAAGAATAGCAAGGGTCTGGCTGGGAGAGACACGCATAAGCATAGTCTCATAAGCATGGTAAGTTCAATTTGTAGAGAGGACTGGAAACTGAGAAGCACACAACATGAATAGTTGTTGTAGGCGCAAGACAGTGTGCATGTTGTGACAAGAGATTTTGCCCTCAAACCAGTTTAAAGCCATTATTTTGGCCGTAACTCAACGCACACACATCCAAATGCAGAATTTTCTGAACCTATGGTTGTATAATTTTTAAATGGATGTAACAAATGCACACACGCACCAGTCTAAGACTGATCAGTTGACAAAAAATACAAAAACATGCAAATCAGGTGTAAGGCCAGTCCATCAAAAAAATCCTAGAGGCTGTAGAAAAATAGGAGAGTGCCCCGGCAAGACTGTAGGACGATGTGACAGATTTTCTGTAGCAAAATATGAGTAGACCACCACACAAAAGCGGCCCAAAGCCAGCAGGGACTGCATCAAGGATGTACTCAGGCATGCACATGGCTGACTGGTCATAGTCAACTTTATGTACAGATGAGAATTACTCACATCACATTAGTCCCCCATGACTGATCATATGCATGTCCATACACGTACAAAACTAACGCTATTGAGAAACAAGATTCTCAACAGTGGATACACACAAATCCTACATGGAGCCACCCTCATGCAAGGGGAGAAGCCCGACTGACTGAATGGCCATCCTGAACTTTCTTCCCGCCAGTGCCTTGCTCAAGAAGTCAGATCGCTACAGGTCTATGCCGGCCTAGATGATGCAACTTGCCTGCCACTTCACCAAGTCACACACAAAATGATACTCAATGGCAATGTGCCCTGTGCATGCATGAAATACATCAGAGTTCTCTGTACTGGCAAGAGCGCTCTGGTTGTGAAAACGTAGAACATCAAAAGTTACATACTGGCACAACTTGCAAACTAAGAGTTTCAACCAAACCGTCTCAGCAGCCCTAGTCCCAAGATCAATGTACTCTAGCTCAAACGAGCTATGTGCAATGCAGCCATGCTTCCTAGAGTGCCATAACACAATAGTGTCACCCATCAGGAAAACAAAGCATGTCTTAACTATTTCCATTAGCACTCCAATCCCAATGTCTATCAATGTAGCCATAAACTACCGTTGAGAACTTCCGGGAAAAGCATAGTCTAAGGTACGGTTTGGATACCACGTACCACACCACTCATACAGCCACATGCAAGGCTCTTGCATGAGGACAGTGTGATAATTGTGCAAGGATGTTGACAGAGGAAGTAATGACCAGACAAGTGGTGGTGGCAAACTATATTTGAGACCTAATGAGACACTGATACAAGAACATCCATGGTTTCCCTAAGCTGCACAAGATCATCCAATCTCAGTGAATCTTGCCCTTGGTTGAGGTGGGTGTGGAGGCAGTGGGAATTTCATCCAGGAGATCCGCAAAATGTTCCCACAAAATTTGAGCATAGCGTGCATGGGGATTTTTGAGTATCCACTGGAGGTGATCACACACGATCTCCATCCAGAGATATACAACTGCATGAATGAGGCCCTTCATCCTGTAGGTAGCATGGAGGACTGCCTTGGCCTCCTTCATGACTTTCCGTTAGGGAGACACAATCTGAAATTCGNGAAAGAGATGGTGAAGCAAACACCCTCAACCTGTGGAAAGCCCTTGGCCATCAAGCAAGCCTTGTAACGATCCATTGAGCCATCTGGTTTCACCTTGTTGTGAAAGACCCACTTGGCATGTACACCCTTCCTGGGTCGAAGGTCAAAACACTTATAGACACCATACTCTCGGATGAAGCAAAGCTTCTTCTCACAAGCCACACACTATAGTGATCCATCCTCTGTCATGAGCGTAACTTTTAACGTACCTAGAACACACTCCATCAAGGGAGGCCTTTGGGTGGCCAGAATGCATGCATCTGGTGTGTGCTGGACCATGAAAAGGTCAGCTACAACAATACATATGGTAGGGAAATCATGTGAGACAGGCTCGTGTCTGACTGGTCACGCTGGATGTATTTCGGTATAGTCAGTCGAGAAGCTAAGGCTGACAGCATTCATACCAGGGTTATCATCCTCAATGCTACGGATGAGACATCAAGACGTCAAGACAGTCAGCAACTGACCCCTAGAGGCCAGTGGTCGGAGAAGGTCACTGCGCTTGCTGATGGACGCCGCATGCACAGATGCAGGCACAAATTCAGGAGAAGTCGTAGGCAAAGAGAGGGCATAGGCGAAAGAGAAGTCATAGGTATAGAGGCAGGAAAAGGCACAAGAGAAGGTACAGGAATATGTGCAGGCTCAAGAGAAGCTACAGGGACCTTTTTGTGGGATCAAGTTTGGATATGACCGCTAGGATATGTAAGGCCACAATTCCCATTGCAAAAATGGTGTGAATGTATCAGCCGGTGACTAAGCATCAGGTGTGGAGGCTGGGATGGACCCATCCACTGGCCTGACTCCCTCATCCGCCAAGAATCCGCACAAGTGGGAGCATGGTTGGTGGCCAAAGAGAGAATGCATGAGAGTTCCCGATAAGTTAGCTCCTCAAAGAAGAAAATGTGTTGGGACTGGACGGTGCGATGACGAGTAGGATCCTAGAAGCGCCAAGCCTTCAACCATGAAACAGTTCCTAGAAAGGAAAACATGCAACCCCGCGGGCATACCTTGGAGCCTTGTTGGTCCTAAGTGTACCAGACACATGCAAGCAAATCCAAGACACACACGAACCAAAGGTCGGCACGATGGCCAAACTAGAGCTTGTATGATGTGACATGGTCAGGCCGAGGACCATGCGGGAGGCAATTCTAGAATCGCTTCATGTAGGAGAATCTCTCAGAGGTGAAGGACTCCGGGAGAGCACAATCAATGTGCATGACACGGACCGCATCCTCCATGATGTGGTTCGAGCACTCAGACACACCATTGTTTTGGGGTGTGGCGGGAGAGCTGGTGAAAGGGCACGTTGGAGAGGAATTAGGTTGAGAGATTCATATGCCTCTTTCATACCTACAAGAAGGACCAGTCCTAAGTTGTCAAATGTAGAGTGGTAGGCCAGGACATTGAGAGTGGTATACAGTCTTTGTTGTATTTGTCATTTCTGGGAATAAACCAGTTGAGCCTGGACACTAGGCCTTTTACAATGATTTTATGTTTTGTACAAAGAAAGAATATGGGAAGGTAGTTTTGGATATCACGGGGGTCACCTTCTTTAAGTTCAAGGTAAACAATGCCTTCATGATAAAGGAGGGTAGTGCGTTTTTTGAGTAGGTGCGTTCAACCATGGAAAGGAAGTGGAGAAAGATGTCAATCCAAAAGGTTTTATAAGACTCTGATGGGAGGCCATCAAGACTCTGGGGATTTTCCTTTATTTATTTCTAAAACAATGCTAGTCAACTCATGTACTATGAAGGGAGAGGAGATTGAGGCCCTTTGTATTCCTCTAAGGAAGAACAGGAGGAATTAAGTAGCTTGATGGTTGCATGACATGTTTGCTATGGTTGGTAAAGATGAGTACAAAAAGAGAGATGATGGAAAAAATACATGGTAAATTCTCCTTTAGGGCTCCTTGTTCATTTCTCAGAGCAGTGATGCACGTTTGAGACGTACGTCGTTGGGCTAAATATTTAAACAGTTTTAGGGTTTGTCCGACTTCACGACAGTAAGGGAATCTTGCACAGAGAAAAAGTTCACTTTCTTCATTCCAATACGAATGCAATTTTCTAGATGCAACGATCAGAGGACAAAACCACTCTTCTTTGAGGGGTTGGCATTGGAAAAGGCGGAGAAGGTGAGCAACCCTATTCTTCATATGTGCTAGAGTGTGACAACGGCATATGGATTCTTTTGGGCATATTCACAGGAGAATTTCTATAGGATAGCCTTCAGGTTTCCCATAAATGTATATCTTTCCTAAATTATTAAAGGATGTAGATGATGCCATCAATTTCTACCTTGTGTTTGAGGGGTAATACATTAAGCTCCTTTTTTTCTTTTCAAAATGGGAAAGACGGGTGGTTTAAGGTGAGAAATGGGACATAGCTATGATCACTGAGCTCATCAGGCACAAGGACGTGTTTATGTTTGAGGATGTTGGATAGGAAATTTCATGGGCATACAACCTTTTGATCCTTGATGGGGATATGTGATCAGGGGTTGTGTAGGTGAACTAATATCCATCCGGACATTTCAAGCAGAAGGCGTAATTCACATGTTGAGAGAAATTCGAGTGAAAGCTGAAGAGGGATGAGTTTGCATGCTGCTGAGTCGGGTTGGTGGCTAGGTATGGTGTTTCAATAAAATTAATAGAAAACAACATGTTTTGTGGAGTGGAAGCAGCCAGATGTGTTTCTAGATGGTCAAAGAGGGGGTGATAATCCGAGGTTCTATTTGACCTACAAACCCGGATGACAATGAAATGCTTGTCATTGAGTTTTATGTCACTGCGGTAAATGGACCACACATAGAGGTAGATTGACGTCCTCATGTTTGGATGGATTACCATGATTACTAGACCTTGGTTTGATGTCATGGTGTGGATGAGTGTGGCATGGGGAATGGTGCGCTTGAGGTGTTGGACATGGCGGTCAAGCTCGAACTGAGTATGGACAACTCATAGAGAAACATGGTACATCTAAAGAAATTTTTCTTGCATGGTGTGCTTCATATCTGATTTGAAGCCGTTTCCGTTAATGGTATATACCCAGAAAAGAGATGGGAGTGACAGGGCATGTTGAGTGATTTGGGCCATCGAATTCAGCATGACGGGTTGGAAGGGGACAGATGCGGAATGTAGGATGGGTAGCGAGCAATGTAAGCAGATTTGGAACAAGGTATGGGGGTCATGCACTGAAACCAGGAATAGATACTACTTCAAACTAGAAGAACTGAAACCAGTCCTTGGATACAGTTCTTGTGTGGGAGCACTTGTAGATGAGGGGGTAGGTTTACAAGATGAAATGGAGATATGATAGAGATGGAGCTTTGAGAGGAGGTTGGGCTAGAATGCAATGGGACGGAGGGGGAGGGGTTACGGGAGGGATTGTGGAAGAGTTAGTACGCATTTTTTCCCGGTCACATTTTGATTTTGGAAATGCCGGACGCGACTGCTAGTTGTGGCGATGGAACAAACGGGGTCAATCAGCCACATGGTCAAGAGTTGCATTTTGGAAAATCCACAACATGCAAGAGGGCAATATCATCAAGGATAGCTGGCGATGGGGTTACCTTAGGTGGTGGGCGGAGGAGGTGGAGACATGTCATAGCTGCTTGGCTGCTACTGAGTGGTGGGAAGGCTAGGGTGGGACAGGTTTGTGACGCGAAAGAGCCAACCGCAATTGAAAGGAAAGATGGTGCCGTTATGTTATGCGGTCACGGCTGCTGGGCGGCTGCTGTGTGGTAGGGAGTACCAGCAACCTTGCACTACCATGTAGTGCACTGTCTAAGCATGATTCATTGCTGTGTATTCAGTACCCCAGTATCCTAGTTTATCGAGAGGTTAATACCATTACCAAAAATGCTCACACAGTAGCATTCAGTTCCCGCGGTATGTTCTATGCACCATGGTACGTCGTATACCGCGCATGACAAGAAATGGTACAAAACTATGTACCATGCTATTTCATCAATGCGTGCTGACAAAAAAGAAAGGGCCACTCCATCAGCACGGGACGGGGTAGTCCGTGCATTTTTTTCAAGGCCGACCCATGTCTGACTGCCGCATAAATATTTCTCTTAGGTCAGATAGTAGACAGGAGATATCCAGATTTACCCTGTCTTGATGGAGAAAAATGTGACCAGCCAAGTGACCATCCCAAGCACAATAGGGTGAACCCCCTCCTCCTTTGTATCTCCCTTCAGGATGGAGATGATGATGGAAACTTGGGGCAGCCCTCAGGGAGGTGATCAGGCTCACCAAGAGCCGCCTAGGTAGGACAAACTGTGTGTGAGAGGGAGTTACAGGTTGTACAGACAGAAATTACGGAATAAAATTTAGGTTTGCAAAGAATGTGAATGTCTGAATTGACTTTTTATTGAGAAAGTACATGATCACAGCTTTCTGACAAGCCCTTATATGCCTCATTTTGCTAAGGGAGCACTGAGATGCACTCTGTCAAAGTTTACCCTAGCGCACACTCTCCTAGGCTAGCGGGATGAGAGGCAGTCACCTTGTCATACATGAGAATTATGTCTCACACAACCTGCACGACCAAAAATCGTGAACTGCAACTTCCTTGAAGTCTCTTAGAGGTCCTCCAGCAGGCTTTTCTCCTTGAAGGCTGCTCTCAGCCGTCCTGCGGCCTTCTTCTCCTTTACCCACTGTTTGGGCCTCCAAATTTTCTCCTGGCCATTTCTTGCACATTTTTGACACGGTACTCACTTTACACATAAGATGGATGTTGTACCCACTTTTCTCCAAGCGTATGAGATCATGCATGTCTCACCCACTATTGCAAACAAATTCATGCTACACCGATTGCAAATTAGTTTGACGACAGTGGGTATCCGACAAATTGTTTTCCAGTTTTCAGCAAATTAAGTCACCATTTCTACAACCAACGAAATGAGCCCCGACTGAACTGCCTTTCGAGTGACTTGAAGCAAAGCACAAGTTCTGAGAGAACAAATATGTGGAAAGTGATCATTTGTTCCCTACCTTTTTTGACTCTTTGAACAGGGGGCTACAACTTCAGATGAACAATATAAACATGACATCATTCACATGCAAAAATAAGCATCAGATAGCCTCGTTGCTGAACATGCAGCGGTGACGCCGAACGTGAACCTCGTCAACACCCAAACGGATTCTAATCATAGCATATCTTGATCATGCGATATGTTTCCAGGTTGACGTTGCCATTTGTTGTCCACATGCCTACAGCGCCAAGTGGCGGATATTTTGAGGACAGATCACATGCTGTCAACGTCGTTCTCTTGACGCTGACATGCCTCTCCTCGTCGGTGTTTCTGACCAAAGTGCATGATTGGATGAATATTTATTGTTCCCCCTCTGTAAGTGTTTACACTGCATGCATGTAAAGCAACGGTTGTCGTCATGGTAAGTCGGCCAACTGCCATGCAATGTGGATGTTCTCTCTCGCCATCCGCAGGGGTCGTGACCATTGAACCATTGTTCGTGTGTATTCAACATGTCCTTCCAATGTCGCCGCTTTGTCGCAACCGGCCTCTCTCTCCGGCATGGCTCTCCTCCTCGCGTTAACAATGAGTGGCTATGCCAAGTGCAGATGGTAGGTACGATGCATGTTACGACGCAAGCCAAACATTATTACACCCACTTTTGGCCAAGATGGCCGCTACTTTTCATGCCACTAGAGGGGACAACGCGGACGATGAGGGCAACGACCCTCCTGAGGTTGTCGTCTCCTGCTACCACTTGATTCATCCTTCATGTTTTCCAACTGGGAGGAGCATGAGTACAACTGTCACAAGAATGTTGTGGAGCGCATGACTTGGTACTCTCCAGACTGAGTTGAAGAGGGCATGATACAACTTGGAGGAAGTCAACGTGTCTGTTCGTTTGGTGGTTTCAGTGCGGGTGGGTTGAACCCACTTTGTCTATAGAAATGACGTCGCATCCAACGGGATTGGATCTCCTCCTACGTCGAAGTATGATGCCCTCTTGCCACCTTACACCAGTTATTCTTGTGTACTTTTCCTCTACATGTGCCTGAATTTCTTCCCCTAAATGTCATCTTTGCAGGATCGGCTGATGAGGAAACACTGACTCCCCCTTCGGAGAAGACCGGCAAAGATGTGGAAGCCGCTCCTCTTTGTGCACGCAAGCACACAGCAAGATGCACCGATTTCCCGGGTGGCAGAGCCTTTCGCAACATGGAGGCCTGTCGCAAAGCTGTCCAAGACTACGCTGTCACCCGCAACATGCCTCTCTCCTAGGTCCGAAGTGAGCCAACTCGCCTGGAATTCTGCTGCGGACTGTGGAATACACTGCGCTGTCCATGGCCCCTCAAGGTATGCTATCATTGCAAGCATGGCAATTTTGCCGTGAACAACTTTGTGGATGACCACAAGTGCAACCCCACCACCAAGAAGGGCGATGAGGCACGTCGGGCACCATGTGTGTTGTGCCACATCGAGCGAACGATGAAGAAAAAGCCGTCGGCTGACACGAAGGCACTGTAGCAAATTATCGAGGTACGCACATAGGAGAAAGTGCACTACCCGGTGGCGTACCGAGCAAAAACGGCGGCCCAGTAGAAGCTGATGGAGGGGAAGACCCTTTCGTGGTCCCTCTTCCCAGCCTACATAGCAGAGGTTAGTAAACGTTAACCCACATATCCCATTTTGCACTGTTGGACGTGTTTGTGAAGACCCTTGGGTTAAACGAGTGTCCCCATGCGCTGTATGCCGTGCAGTTGAAGCGAGTGGACCCCAAAAAGTTCGCGTATGCTGAGCCGGACAGGAAACAGCTGTTCCGCCTGGCCTTCGTGGCACCCGGGGCTTGTCGGGAGGGCTGCAACCATGTGCGTCGCCTCATCACCATGGACACCATATTTAAAAAAAATGGGTTCAAGCAAGTTCTAATCATTGCTCAGTTATGGGATGCCAACAACCATTCGGTACCCATGGCGTGGGCACTGTGCAGACAAGAAGACAAGGACATTTGGAAGTGGTTTGTGCAACAGCTGATGCAAGCGTATCCCATGGCACAAGACCGAGGAACGGCCATCATCTCCGATCGTGACGCCGGGCTCCTTGCTGCTGTGGCCCGAGAAATGCCTGGTATTACGCACACTTAATGTGCGCAGCACATTTGCTAGAACGTCAAGTCCAAAGCGGGTCATGTGGCCGCTGACCTCTTCTGGACCATCGCGCATGCCTTCAACACCAGGGAGTTCAAACGCACTCAGGAACAACTGTCAAGGCCTTCCACGCAGGGTTTGGATTACATCTTCGGTGGTGGTCCAAAGCCGGGCATTCTGTTGGACAGGTGGACTCGAGTCAACGTCCTCGTGGCACATGGTGGTCACACAACGAGCAACGCGGCAGAGTCATTGAACACATGTATCATGGAACTCTACCATCTGTACCCCTCTCACTGCTTTGCCTAGCTATGCGTGTGGGTGCAGAAGTTGTTTGCAGAACGACAGATGCTGACGCATGACTGCAAAACCACGCTTGCCCCCTTTGCCGACAGTAAGGTGTAGGACTACACGCAGAAGGTGAGGGAGTACGACATCATCCCGGTAGGGCCACTCTCTAGGACTGTCTTGGGTCCCAAGAGTCTATCCGGGTGAGAGGTAGACTGCAACGCTAAGAAGTGCAGCTGCGGACAGTGGGCCGAGCACAGGTTCCCGTGTCAACACGCGGTCAGCCTTCTCCTTGATGCTGGTTTCAACCCCAAGATGTACGTGGACATTCACTTGAAGAAAATGGTGTGGAAGAGGACCTACGGTCACCCCGTGCCTGGGGTGAATCTCTGTGAGGTGCGGTACGCAGAGAAGGGGTAGGGTCTGCCAGGCAAAAAGCGTGAAGCCGGGAGGCCGAAGTCCAAGCGGAAGGACCGGTATGAGCGTCACAAGAGGGACCACATTTGCAGCCATTGCAGGCTGGCTGGACATGGGCCGTGAAAATACACAAACCCTTATGCCCTCTCCCCAGCTAACGGTGTAGCAGCTTGTGCCAGATAGCTTGCTTGAGGACTTGGCGTGCGGGTAAGGGTGCACACCGATGCCGAATCGCGATTCTTGGGCTAGAATCGGAATCGTGGGCCGATTCTATTGAATAAGAATCGGAATCGCGGTTCCTTGCTCAAGAATCACGACTCGCAGGGGAATCGCGATACCTGGGTATGATTCTAATATTGTTTCATCGTGTTATGTTTTGAATAGCTGAAAGAACTCGGCACAAGTCTTGTGGATGAGCCGGCCGGTTCAGCTTTCCGGATGGACGTTTTCTCGGCTGCGGAGAAATCGACAAACCACTTTGAGGTGTCGATGTCCTGACCACCACGTGTCTCTGTCATGCGTGCCGGCCCACTCGAGAGACATGTGGTGGTCAGCGCATCGACAACTCAATGTGTCGATGTGCTGACCACATGCGTTACTGTCGAGCGTGGTCTCGTCGCCGTCGATCTCATCGGCGATGTCGATGAGTCGGACGTGCGAGCCGGCCCACTAGAGCGCAGTCAACTGCAGTTCAAACTATGCTGGTCGATGGAAAGTGATTAGACGCTCGATTGGACTGTTAAATCAAAGCAGTTTGCAAATTTGACAAAGGTTTAGGAATTCAAACTGGACAAAACCAGACTTACTCTGGAAGTTGATTATATGCTCAAGCATACAGCAATCAATTATCAGTTTGTACGTTTGAATACGCATGGCCAAAGTGCGCCTTTGGACGGGGTGACGCAAGAGGACTCTAGGTGCTTGTATCGACATCGAACAGGACTTCTACATTTTAAGAATTACGAGCCCCCCCTCCCCTCCCCCAAGGTGTAGCCCGATTCCATAACTACCCACGATTCCGGTCCGATTCCAGGATCACAGAATCCGAATCGTGGGTACATGGAAGAATTGTGGAACCGCGATCAATTAATCGCGATTCCAGGAATCGGTGTGCACCCTTACGTGCGGGGTGATGGTGGACGAGGCCCTAGACAACCGGGAGAATCAACAGGTGACGACGTAGCCCTAAGTGATGCAGCAGGTGAGGCGGCAGCAGCAGTAGCCATAGCAGGTGATGACGCAGTTGGAAGTGATGTAGCGAGTGAGGCAATAGCAGCAGGAGCCATAGCAGGTGATGACGCAGGTGGAAGTGATGTAGCGGGTGAGGTAGTAACAAAAACAAGCATAGTAGGTAATGACGCTGCTGGCAGTGATGCAGCGGATGAGGCAGCAGATCCCACGGTCTTCTCCTAGGCTGACAAACGTGGGAGTCTGGCGGGAGTAGCAAACAATACAACAAGCAAAGATCTGTCCTCCTCTGACTGGTCAGATGAGGAAAGTGCCTCATACTATTTGACAACTGAGACTGGAGAGTGGGAGTCAAAAAAAGGCTCCCATCCTCGGACTCCTCAGGGGATGAGGAACCACTGTGACACAAACGGAAGTACAGAGGCTGTTCTGTTTGAGAATAGGTACCTTTCTATGCCGTTATTGCATTCATGACCATTGGTGCATATGTGTTGACCTCTATGCCCTCTATAGCAGCAACATTTGTAGAGACAGCAGTAGTAACAACGGAAGCGGCAGCAGTAGTAGCTGCAACAGCAATTGCTGCAGGAACAACAATAGCAGCAGTAGCCACAATGGCAGCAGAGGCCTGAGCAACCTCAGTAGCAGCAATAATGCCAAGTCAAGATACTGTTGTCGGCACGCAGGATAGCTTTGCAGATCCGCCTACTGCAAACCCCATAGCGAGTCCACAGCGCCAAGTCGATCAGCTGCGCCAGATGCTTGCAGCAACCAGCACTAGCCAAACTGTCCTCCTCGAACAGCCTGGTCCTACTCTAACTACGCCAATGCAGACATCAGCTTAGCAGCATGTGCAACGACAACAGCAAACGATTACTAGCATCCTAGGCGCTAGAGCGGTCGGCCCCTCTCAGCGTAAGGACTTTGAGTCCTCATGCCCTCGTCGGAGATGAGTAGTTCTTGTCTTGGGAACTGCTCTGCCGCATCTGGGCACAGGGGGAGGGCCTGTGGCCATATTTCACTCTTCAGCACGACGACACAATCCTGGAGCATGCGCTTGAGGCAGGCCGTACCGTTCGCGCACTAATCCTCACCACTCACGATGCTTACCGCATTGCTCTGGAGCCGTTTCCTCAGTGACATCGCTGACAAAACTAGCTCTGACCCCCGGCAGGCTTGGGACACGTTGACACTGTCGTATAGTGCCTCCAGCCAGGCAGCTGTCAGCCGCCTCCTGCACGATTTTAGCTCCCTTCACATGAGGGAGTTTGAGTCCTTACCACCTACTGGCGCCGGGAACAGGATGTCTTGTGCCGGCTTAAGACAGCCATGCTCTCTCGCTTGCTGCCCTCCTCACCATCAAGAATAGTGCCACTTGTGAGTTTGCAGACATTTTTGTCCCCTATGGCCTACCCATACTCGAGGAACTGGCGGCCCAGGGCCGATTGATAACCTAGGCGTATAACCTCTTCCTCAGCATGGAGGAAACCCACAGGGACACACACCTTGAGCGCAGTGGCTCTTCCGTGATCGTAGCTGCCACCTTCGGCAGCTCATCCACCCTTCCCTTGGCATTTCCTTTGCCGGCAATGCCAAGGGCAAGGTAAAGAAGGACAGGAAGGGCAAGGAAAAGGGGCAGAAGACTTCTTCTGGTGGCACTACCATGACATGCCATAACTATGGCAAGATGGGGCATGGACGATATACATGCCCCATCCCTACTGACGCGGCCCACATTGTCGCTGCCATGCACCATCAGTGTGAGGACCGCCTTAGCACCTCCGCTGCCACCGCTGCTCTCTCCTCCCCTAGTAGCATCGTGGCTACCACGTACACCACTCCGCCGCCGGATCCTCAGCATCAACCGTAGCTTCCACTGTCCCTTCTCCATCAGTAGCAGCGGCATTCATATGTCTTGCCTCAGCCACAGCCGTATGCACCACCGCCGCAACAGCAGTAGTACGCACCGTCACAACCAGGGTACTACCCATAGCCTGCGTTCTAGTGGAGCTTGTATACTCCGTCCGGAGCTGTGACTCTGTAGCCCGTGGCACCCGTTGACTCCGGTGCTCGGATTCGCCAACTGCAGAGTTTCATTACCACGCATCTCGGCATCACGCCTCCTCCCCAAGGAAGTGCGAGTTGTGTGACCACTAGCCGAGAGGTCTCCCACTATGAGATAGAGACCGACCTCCGAGGGGACCTCATGGTTGCTGCCTATTTCCCTTTGAAGCTGGCTTTGGATGATGTTGCATGGTTGGATGACTGGCATGATCGCTTTGTATCTGTCCCGTCTGCTTATCTTGCAACCTCCATCTCCTTTCCCGCATCTTGTTTCGTCCCTTATTCTAATATCATGGCTTCAGTCTGCAACCCCGATGGCACCTGGATCATTGACTACGATGCCACGCATCACATGACGTCTTGTTGCCAGGCGTTTAGCATGCTTGGTCTCATTGGAAATGTTCACAGTGTGGTCGGGTTTCGGGAAGATCTTGCCGGTCTGTGCTGTTGGCATTATTTGTTTTCATTCTTTGTCTCGTGATGAATTCGTGACCAGTGTGGTATCTGTGCCTCGTTTGGAACTCAGCCTCCTGTCTGTCACGGCTCTTGTCCTCATGAGCATGGACGCCCGTCACTCATGTGGCATTGGCACAGTCTCCCTTCGTCCGTCCGGTCAGGTCATGTTCCGTACCTTCTGCTGTGACAACCTCTGGCACGTCACTCGACTTCCTTCATCCATGTCCCCTCACTCGTCCACCACTACACATGTGTTTGCCACCAATGTTCTTTCCCTCCAGCACGTGCACCTCCTCCACCGCCGCCTTTGCCATGTACACTCCGATGCTGTCGATAGCATGCTCCGCACTCAGCCCACGCTCGGACTTGATCCCTCCACCTTCCAGTGGCCTTGCTACAACGAGTGCATCGACTGCATCCAGGGCAAGATGCACCGAGCCTCCTACCTTGCATCTTCTTCCCGGGCCATGCTCTCCTAGTGCCCGGGTCTCGACCATCGAGAGAATATGAGCAGTGCTAAAACTCTCGGGATCAGCGTCCAAACATCGTAAACGACTCCCCGAACATCGGAAGCACTACTATAGCCATCTGGTCTCCTCGTCGCACCGGTACATTCCACTGGGTACTTTGTTCTTAACCCATGGAAAAAGGACTTCTAGCTGTCGACAAGCCAACCAGGTGACCGCATGTCGCTAGCGTTGTCGTACGTGCTGGAGAATTCTCGGGACACTCCAAAGGCCCATCGTGTTGTTACACTCCTCTACCATATACCGCCAACGTGGGGTATATGGGTAATCCATCGGCACCGTTTGTGACGGGTGGAAGCCACACAAACAAATAAGTGAGGGGGAAGTGGTTGGGACCCCACTTACACGAGTCCTTAATCTTCCAAGTGGGAATTCTGTCATTACATAAATAACCCACTGGGGGCCGAGACCTCGATTTTTCCACTCCCACGATCTAGCGCAATTGGTCGAACTTCCCTCAACCTATGGCAAATGAAGGGCGAGGGCAGTTGGCCGAATCACCCTCGCAGTTTCTGACAACTCCGACCACTTTCGCGAATCATTGAGAGAAGTATCATGACCTTTTGGATAAGTTCTCGACACTTCAAGAAAGACCTTGATCTATAAAAATGCATCCCGTATCTTCACCGTCAATCCTTGAGGCCTGTCGGCTTCTTGGCAAAGCTTCTCGAATCCAACCACTCAGGATACGACTCCACACGCGTTGCTGGACAATCGACCCAACGACCCCAACTATACCTCATTTGTAACTCGACACTTGTACACATATGTTCGATCATTTTGACACTTGTCATTGAAGTAGAGTTACCGCTAATTATAAATTACTCAAGTGACCCAAATTCTTAATTTGTGCTCTTCCTTGCAAATTGTACCTGTTCACCACCTATGCTTTGTTCGGCATAAGATGAGGGTCCACATTTCTCTGAAGGTATTTTCTTGGAGAAGTTGCGACCAAGGGAAATTAGGTGAGGGGTGGTGAAAGAAAAATTGGTGCTGATGTGTTAATGACACCTTATCGCAAAACGTTCTTGTAATTTTTTGGTGATGTTTTGGAGTTTTGTGCAGTTTTGAAATGCATGTATGATTGTCTGTGCATGTAGATTACAGTAGGCACATACATATTGAAAAGGTGCGAGTAAATATCTTAGGCTATGACAGATTTTTATACTAAAAGTTATGATTTTTGCTTTTAGTGGTATAAAAGTAGAAGAAAAGTATACTTTGTTTTACTTCTGGAAGGTGGTTGAACAGATATTCATTCCTTAACGTAGGGTGATACACGCTGGTGGCGGGAATATGCGTGGTACCTAAGGATTTTCTTGTTCCCATGTGCTGGTGACACCTGCAAAAAGCCGCAGGTTCCATTCCTAATTAAAAAATCCTTAACTGCCATTGAGACGTTGCCGTTCTTTTTCTTGCCTTCATATGTAGGTCCTCTTCAGGAATTGTTCTGAACGTATGAATCCCACTTTCTGATCTTATCATTCACTAAAACATTCTTTATTTATTTTTGTTTTTATCATACAAAAACCTTGTTCCAAACGGCTGATTGATTATACACCTTGAAGCACATATGCTACTGGAAACACTTTGTCTGATATCAAATTCAATCAATTTCTACTTTCAAAGACACCATCCATAGACACCATCCGACAATTTTATTCGGATTGGGTCCTCGATTCCCATGGAATGTGAAGGTGAGTTGAACAGCATCGGTGGACGTCTACCTCTAAGAACACTCCCATGTTGTTAGATCACACAAAATGGACAGTTCAAACCGGTATTTGTCAGAGACAAGTGCGCGGGAATATCTCATGAACGGTTTGCAAGGCTAGCATTTGGCATGTAGAATTCTCCTTTCGAGTCAGAGCTGGAAACACTGTTTGTGTTTGTATCTGGAAGAAAGCATAGTTCCTCCGATTCATTGATGTCTTTCCCTTTTTTTGGTTACATAGTAACCCTTTACAATCGTTTCTTTGTCCAAGGATGTTGCAAGAAATTCGCGATTGGTGGATCCGTCATTTTTTTGACATGTCCACCAATGACAAAGAAAGGATTATGGCTGATGTAAGATTTGGACAACTGGACTACAAATCCACTGGATTTTCGATAAACAAGGAACCGGACAGCACGTAATTTGCCAAGCGACGCCAATCATGGGAAAACGGATATTACGGTTGGGGTCAAATCTGTACGGTCAGAAAATTTAATGTTGTTTTATTCCTTTACGTCGCTCCTCCTTGGCCTTGTCCTGTCCTGTTTCACGGAGCTGGTCGTCATGGAAAACTCTTGAGACTCGTGAACCCGGCATCAAACAGGGTCAAAATGCAATTGAAAGAAATGAAAATCAACCACCGTCATAGAAGAAGGTAATAAAATTACATTATGACTATAATAACGACATCTTTTTTTCATAACATAAGGAAACATTCAAAATTCATCCAAATTTGTCAAAGATCATTTTTTTTGTGAAGTTCATAATAGACGTGTGAAACTAGCATGTTCACAATACAAGAACACATTAATCTCATTTAAATACATTCATCATCAGATCGAATCATAAAGAATAGCGAGAAGAGATACGTTTTGAGGTTCTTCTTCAATTTGTTGGTCAATTCTTATACATAATACTATAATTTATGGCACACTTGTTCAAATTTTGGTTGTGTTTTCTTGTATCTTTTACATTCAGCCAAGCTGAAATACATTCAGCATAGCTTGAAGTAATTAAGGAAGATTTTGCCCGAAGCACATACAATTTTTAAGAGCACACATTGGCGAAAAGAAAACATTTGTTTGAACAAATGAGGGTGACGGTACGGCAATCCATTTACAATGGCTTCCACGGACGAGATACAGTCTCATGGCAAAGCTTCCTTTTTGGGGTCCAAACTGGGCAATTATTTAGCCTCTCTTAAGAGATATTAATATGAATACTTTTTCTCATTTACTATGTCGTCCCATGCATGTTTTGAGTGAAACATGTTGAAGTATCAAACCTGAGTAGCGCACCTAGATTTGTCCCGCTCGTCTGGGTTTTATCCTAGCCTACTTTCGTACTCGCTCCTCGTGCGACATACACCGGCACGCTGGGGCGTGCTCGTTGTTTGCTCGCTTCCTGTTGCCCTAGGGCCCCTTAGTTGTACTGTGTGGTTCGCCACGTTGGATGGCGAACCTCTGGAGCCGAGCCACGTAATCCGATAGGGGTCCGCGTGGCTCGCTCCGAAACCCTCATTCTTTGCAAAACACTTCAATTTTTTCGTCTCGATCTCTTCTCGCTCTAAGTCTTCGACGCTCCGATTCCCCCTCACGTCTCTCGAGAGCCCTCCCTCCTCACAGCGCTTGAGAGCTCCTCCCCCTCACAGTCAAGAGGGACAGTTAGCCCCGCGGCTAACTCCCGTCTCCACCCGCCTCCTCGCTCTCCTCCACCCTCTCACTTCCAGCCTCTCCCTCCCCCTCACCGTGCCCTGTTCAACATGGCATCAAGCCTGTGAACGGGCCTGTGGCCTCCCGCTCTCCCGCTTCCGCTTCCGCCGTTCCGCAGTCACCACCGCCGCTCCTGCCTCGTCCGTCCGGCTTCGTTGCTGTCACCGTTGTTGGCCCTCCGCCTTCGACGTCCTCGCCCGTGACCGCCGCCCTTGTCGTGCCGGCGTCGAAACGTCCCCGCCCCGTCTCCTCCTGCCAGGTCCGCGCCTTTCGGGGCCCCCCTGTCGTTCCTCTCCCCCCCTCCCCGTTTTGCCCGCTGTCCCGTGTCTCCGTCCCTGCCGTTCGCTTTGCTCCTTTTTCTTTTCTTCCTTGTTTCCGTTTCTCTAACTCATCCACTCGTTTGTTTTGTGTAGGTTTGTCTCCGTTCCTGGCTCGGCTCCCTGACTTCACCCTCGGCTCGGCCCTCTACCCCCGGCTCTCTGCCCCTTGGCCCCGCCCCCTTGGCTCTCGGCTCCCGGCTCCTGGACCTCCTTGCCGCTAGCTAGGCCCTAGGACCCGGGCTCTAGGCCCCTAGCTCTCGGCTCTAGGCTGCTTGCCCTAGGCTCTAGGTTCTGGGCTCTAGGCCCGCCAGAACTCTGACCTCAGAACTCTGAACTCAGAACTCTGAACTCTGAACTCTGCACTCTGGGCTTCCCCCCCCGCCCCCTCCCTCTCTCTCTCTCTCTCTCTCTCTCTCTCTCTCTCT
>SZWC01006960.1:99312-113013 GCA_023375785.1 Penium margaritaceum
TAAGTCTTTGATGCTCCAATTCCCCCTCACATCTCTCGAGAGCCCTCCCTCCTCACAGCGCTCGAGAGCTCCTCCCCCTCACAGTCAAGAGGGACAGTTAGCCCCGCGGCTAACTCCCGTCTCCACCCGCCTCCTCCGCTCTCCTCCACCCTCTCACTTCCAGCCTCTCCCTCCCCCTCACCGTGCCCTGTTCAACAAAACACCTCCCCCTTGTTGGGTTACATAATAACCTTATTGAAATCACCTTTTTCTAAAAAATCTTTGGTATTTTCTTGAGGCTCGCTCATTACATGCATAAAGAAACAAGACAATCAAGGAGGTAATATCGGTAAGTAAGAGAAACTAGGTTGTATTTTGATTTCATGAAGCGGAGAAATTCATGACAATTTCAAAGGGAGTTATTTGTCAAAAAATGTGTTATTAGTCTTCCATAATTTGCATATGAACTTATAAAATGATATTTTGGATTATTTTCTTCTTGAAAGTTGGCACTTAAGGTATAAACATAAAGTGTATGTGAGATTTACACATGCATAGCAACTATCCGTGTTATTCTCGGGTTACAAAGTAACTTTATTGCAAAGGGTTTTGCTTCTTCATGGTTTAGGTTCTTACAATGCAATCTTGAAGCGAATACGATTGCACAATTTTGGCCAAGTTTTGGAAGTCTTTGTTATGAAGTCCAAGAAAGAGGTATGAATATATGGCATGATTGACATGTTCAGATGTATACTATTTTTGGATGTTTTTTTTTGTACATTTTCCTTTGTGGAATCGTGTTTCTCACACTTGCCTCCTTGGTGAATGATGTAATTAGGCACGAAGGAACTTCATTGTGTATGTGTACATTTTTGTACACTATAATTGTCATAACTGTAGTATAAACATGTTCTCCTAATGTGGCAAGATGCATGTAATATTGGTGTATTAACATTGGTAAATGTTTATTCTGGTAGCATTGTTACGATGGCAACATGGTCATGAAGTTTACAATGTCTATACAACACTGTACATATATATAAATAATATGCAAATATGTATGTGACGTAGTGATACAAGTGTTTCTATATGCTTAATATGTCTAATATCCATTTAATATTAATATGTTACCTATGTGTAGTATGGTTAGATTTCATCATAGTTTTTTATGAATAAAATGCGTTCATGCATGTAACGTAGTCATATAAGTGTGTCTATATGCTTCATACGTCTAACATGCATATAATGCCAATACACTACCCATGTCTAGTGTGGTTAGATAACATCATATTGGGTTATGAATAAAGTGGGTGCAAGTAACCTAGTGGTGTAAGCATTCATACACACGTATGTATGCTTAGTATGTCTAATATGCTTATAATGTCGTTATGCATCTTACGTCTAGTATGGTTAGATTGCATCCTATTGGGTCATGACTAAAAATGCCCAAAGGCAATTTATTATTGTTTTTTCTACGTTATAATGCATGTATATATAACTACATTCAGACTTCCAAAACTTCAATTGTTCTTTATAAGTACAAAGTGTGTCCATAAGTGTTTTATGTCTATGTCACAATACATACGTACACTCTAAAGGTACTTGCACTGGTCGTATGTCATTGACTCTTTCGCCATGAAACAACTAACTTGGGTTGTTGGGTTGATTCTTCTAAGCATCATATCAAATGGAAACGAGCATTTCAAGACAACACTTACCTCCTTACCTTGCTTACCTAATACAAATGAAGTTGATCATGTTGGCATTGTCAATAGATGAGTATGGGCCTCTGTGGTTTGCAATGATGTGCAAGAGGGAGTGAATGCTAAATGCCTATCACAAACTAGACACGTTGTAATCTATGTAGCTAGACACAATGACACACCAAGCTGACCACAACGTATCCTTCATGCCTAGTCGACGGAAGAAGTCAACGGCCATCGGTTCTTGAACAAGGCAATGCATCTACTATGGACTGAACTAACACCCACTCAAACCACGACGACGTGGTTGGTTCTCCAAAGGGATCCCTTCTGGAACCGCGGGGTGGCTATGGCTATTCAAGATTCGGAATATACCCCATCACCACATGCTAGGGACTCTATACACGTCACTTGGACATGACGACCTCCTTTTTTATGGATGTCAACGACAAAAGTGCTTCACAGATGGGATGCATGAGTGCATGGAATGAGTCGCCATAGACATCTTCGGTCTTCAAATATGCAATTGCATCTTTTCGACAGTAGGTAATCATGTTGGCATTGTCAAGAGATGATCACAGGATGGTGAGGCATGCAATGGTATGCAAGTGGGAGTGAATGAGAAATTCAAATCACAAAATAGACTCACTTTACTCCACGTATCTAGACACCACGACACACCAAACTGACCACTGATCCTGCATTCCTAGATGACGAAAGACTCCAACGGCCATCGGTACTTGAACAATGGAATGCATCTAGTGTGGACTGAACTGACGCCCACTCAAACCACGTCGACGTGGTTGGTTCTTCAAAAGGGGTCCCTTCTGGAACCACGAGATGGCTATGACCAGTCAGGATTCCCAATGTGCCCCAACAACACATGCTAGGGACTCTATACTGGTCACTCGAACATGACGCCATCCATTGCTATGGATGTCAACTATAAATATGATTCACATATGGGATGCAAGTATGCATGGAATGAGTCACGAAAGATGCCTTTGGTCTTCAGATCCAAAATGACAATTACATTGAAACTTACACCCACACCAAAATTGATCCCAAAACCAACACGACAATGAGACAGACATCAACATCGACTTACACATGATCATGACCAGCAACCTTGACTTCGACATTGACATCAACGATGACACTTACCTTGACACTTACACCTTTGCCTCTACTGTCCTCACCTCTACTTCCACCTTTACCACCCTCCACCTCCACCTCGACCTCCACCACCCTCCACCTCCATCCACCTCCACCTCCACCTCCACTTTTCATGTGCTATAATGTCCTTTACATCACAGCACATATCATCACATCACTTGACATATTTATGTCTACATCTACATCTATCTCCCCACCCTCTACCTCCACCACCCTCCACCTCCACCACCCTCCACCTCCACCATCCTCCACCTTTACCACCCTCCACCTCCTCCTCCAAGACCACCTCCATCTCCACCTTCACTACCTTCCACCTCCACTTGTCATCTGCCACGAAGTCGTTTACATCACAACACACATAATTACGTCGCATGACATAGCCACGTCTACGTCTATGTCTGCCTCCACCACCCTCCACCTCCAACATCCTCCACCTCCACCACCCTCCATCTTTACCACCCTGCACCTCCACCTCCACCTCCACCTTCACCTCCACCTCCACCACCCTCCACTTCCACCATCCTCCATGTCCCTCCACCTCCACCACCTCCACCTCCACCTCCACTTTTCATGTACTATAACATCCTGTACATCGCAGCACATATCATCATATCACATGATATATGTATGTCTACATCTACATCTGCCTCCACCACCCTCTCCCTCCACCACCCTCCACCTCCACCGCCCTCCACCTCCACCACCCTCCACCTCCACCCTCCACCTCCGCCTCCACCACCACACACACACACACACATAAAAAACAGACACATACACACATACAAAATAGGCACACACACACACAGACACACACACATACACACACATACACATACCCACACACACACACACACACACACATACACACACACACACACATACCCACACACACACACACAAACACACACACACACACACACACACACACACACACACATAACAGTCAACAAACACATGCAAAACAGTCACAAATACATGAAAAACAGTCACACACATGCAAATAAGTCAAACAAATTCAAAACAGTCACACATGCATGCTAAACAGACACACTTACATAAAAAACAGACACAAATTCAAAACAGTCGCACGTACATGCCAAACAGTTTCACACTTATGAAAAACAATCACACATACATACAAAACAGTCACACACATATGCAAAACAGTCACACATATGCAAAACTGTCACAAATATGCAATAGAGCCACACACATACCGTACTGCCAACCTGTGTTTGCATACAAACTAATTCAGCAAAATCTTCGAGCCCGGGCAGAAATTACTCCTGTTTGGTTTGGTAACAGACGGAAATTCATCTCGAGATGAGACATGAGAGATGAGAGATAAAAGATTACACATGAGAGATGAGGGATGTAAGTCAAAAGTATTGCCAAAATGTTTCCAGTGGCATGCATAGATTCCCTATAAAATGTACAAAAATGCTGTAAAAAATGTTGCCAAGGCTGTTGTTAAGCCAAAAAACATGAATGTAGACATGAGAGATGAGGGATGAGAGATGAAACATGTAACGTGAGATGTGAGATATGAGAGATGAGAGATGAGAGATGAGATATGAGATATGAGAGATGAGGGATGAGAGAGGAGAGATGAGACATGAGAGATGAGAGATGAGAGATGAAAGATGCGAGATGAGAGATGAGAGATGAGAGATGAGAGATGAGATATGAGAGATGAGAGAAGAGAGAAGAGATAAGAGAGATGAGAGAATAAAGATGAGAAATAATGGATCAGAGATAAGAGATGACAGATAATCATCTGTCTTCTCTTGTATCTCATATCTCATCTTCATCTCTCATCTCTCATCTCTCTTCTCTTGTCTCTCATCTCTCATCTCTAATCCCTCATCTCTCTTCTCTTGTGTCTCATCTCTTATCTTAATATCTCATCTCTCATCTCTCTTCTCTCACATCTATTCTCTCTTCTCTATTCTCTCATTTCTCTTCTCTTATCTCTCATCTCTCTTCTGTCATCTCTCTTCTCTCATCTCTCATCTCTAATCTCTCTTCTCTCTTCTATCATCTCTCTTCTCTCATATCTCATCTCTCTTCTCTCTTCTCTCATATCTCGTCTCTCATCTCTCATCTCTCATCTCTCATCTCTCATCTCTCATCTCTCATCTCTCATCTCTCATCTTTCATCTCTCATCTCTCATCTCTCATCTCTCATTTCTCACCTCTCATCCCTCAGCTCTCTTCTCTCTTCTCTCATCTCTCAACTTCATCTCTCATATCTCATCTCTCATCTATTTTCTCTCTTCCCTCTTCTCTCTTTTCTCTTCTCTCTTCTCTCATCTCTCATCTCTATTCTCTCATCTCTCATCTCTGTTTGCTCTTCTCTCATCTCTTATCCCTCGTCTCTCATCCATCTTCTCTCTTCTCTCATCTGTCTTATCTCTTCTTTCATCTGTCTTCTCTCTTCTTTCATCTCTCTTCTCTCTTCTCTCATCTCTCTTCTCTCTTCTCTCATCACTTTTCTCTCATCTATCGTCTCTCATCTCTCTTCTCTCATCTCTCTTCTCCCTTCTCTCATCCCTCATCTGTCTTCTCTCTTCTCTCATCTCTCTTCCCTCTTCTCTCATCTCTCATCTCTGATATCTCTTCTCTCATCTCTCTTCTCTCATCTCTCATCTCTCTTCTCTCTTCTCTCATCTCTCTTCTCTCATCTATCTTCTCTCTTTTCTCATCTCTCTTCTCTCTTCTCTCTTCTCTCTTCCCTCTTTTCTCTTGTCTCTTGTCTCTTCCCTCTTTTCTCTTGTCTCTTGTCTCTTGTCTCTTTTCTCTTGTCTCTTGTCTCTTGTCTCTTGTCTCTTGTCTCTTATCTCTTCTCTCTTCTCTGTTCTCTCTTCTCTCCTCTCTCATTTCTCATCAGTCCTCTGCCGTTAGTCGTCAGTCGTCAGTCGTGAGTCATCAGTCTTGAGTCTTCACTCGTCAGTCTTCAGTCATCATTCTTCAGTCGTCAGCTGTCAGTCTTCAGTCTTTAGTCATCAGTCGTCAGTCGTCAGTCGTCAGTTGTCAGTTGTCCGTCGTAAGTCGTCAGTGGTCTGTCATCTGTTGTATGTCATCTGTCTTCAGTCATCATTTTTCAGTGGTCTTTCATCTGTCGTCAGTCATCTGTCGTCCGTTGTTAGTCGTCAGTTGGCAATGGAAGAAGCGTTAGTGGCAGCGTCGACAGTGGAAGCGGCAGCGACAATAGCGGCAGCGGCGGTAGCGGCAATGTAAGCAGCAGCAACGATGTAAGCAACGGTAGTGATGTAAGCAGCGGTCGTGATATAAGCAGCAGTGTAAGTAGCGGTAATGGCAACTTTTGCTGCTTACATTGTCGATTGATAACTGACGATGGACTAAACTAACTGGTGGCATGATCGGGTGGGGGGCGGGGAGGTATGGAGTTTATTGTTTTTGGGCTACGCCACAAAAGATCAGGGGGTGAGCAATGTAGCCTCAAAGTAGCTTGATTACTCACATAGGCTGCGGAGGGAGTGTGAGGAACTTCGACGCAACAATGGCCAAGACAAAAGGTAGAACACGAGAGGACGAGAGCACCTGCAACCAACAGCTGTTGTCCTTCACGTTGCCCCGAACATTGTTTTTTGTTTCTAGTCATTGAGATTGTGTCCGGATTTTGTTCGATGAAATTAAAATGTTACATAAATAATTTGAATATGTTTTTGGTGAAATCATAGTGCAGGAAATGTTCACTCATATTTCACATCACATGTTTGTTCACATTCTCCGTAGAGTCATTCGTGGTAGGGAACGACGGATAGGCGTGAACAATCTATACAAAATGACAAACCCACGAGACACGGCGCGCACCTAGACCCGTCGGTGGTCCTCAGTTTTTCTTTGTGCAGTGGAATATCTTGTTGAATCATTGGGTTTTTGCAAAAATTATCATGGGCCTTTCGTTGAATTCAATGTGTCAGTTGAATGCCAATTTGTTTAATTAGGATTCCAAAAATAATTTTGAACCCAATTTTTCCATCTGATTCATAAATTTCATAACTAGGCAAACCTATATCGTTGAATTCATTGAGCACTAGGGTATCCTTGGACCTCTCTATCATGATTGCCTCACAAAGCATGCCTTATATGATCTCTGCCTGATGGGTGATTAGTCTTGCTTCACGTAAGGATTCTTGGGCCAAGAGTGTTGTCACTCAGACCATTTACTCGTTGTATGCATCTGTAAAGCAATAGATACATAAACTATTATTCCACTTTTGCTCTTATTAATTAAATGCATTTATTGGGACTATATGAAGTTCTTTTATCATGAAGGCATGGTCCATGACCTTACCACACCCTATTCTCCTCAACAATATATGGTCGCAGATGGCTAAAACTTTACTCTTAGTTTGGGTGTGTATACAAAGATGAACTCACTTTATCGATTATGGCAAGAGGTTTTGGTCCAAGGTGGATCACATTTGGGTTTAAAACCAGATTCCACATGGACCCCTTGCCCTTGACACTACATCTTTTGAGCTCTTATGTGGTATTCAAACTCACAGCCTTTTATGTTGTGGGGTACTATGGCTATAGTCTATCTCAGCCCTCCTTACTGATTTGGCAAGCTTAATCCACTCACCCACCTAAGGTTGAGTGGATTGTATCTTTGATTAAGGTTGCTCCTTGCTCTCGCACACACTACTTCTGAGATCTGATTATGGATGCCATCTTTTATTCATGCCACGTTCAATTATTTTCACAATTAACTATAGCCTCTTCTACACGGACCATTGTCTCCCTCCTCCAACCTCCACCTCAACTTACTCCACAGTCCGTCTTGTCTGTGCTTGTGCCTAGCCTCCTTTTTTCCCTTCTCTGGTGCCACCCTATGCCCGTCCTCCAACCCTTGACTTTGTTGCTACCTTCCTAGACTTTGCTCTTCTATCCCCACTCCCCCTCACATCCCATATTGTCCTCGTGACTGGGCTCAGATTTTCGACAGGTCATCACTTGTGCCGTGAGTTTCATTGTCCTCAATGAAGTCCTGGATAAAAATGTCACATGCCCACTATGTGGCACACAAAGGAATCGAATGAAACATAAGAAGTGGACAGATCCTTGATGAATTCGTACATAAATATAGCACATGTCCACTATCTGACACATAGGGCTGGAAGGATAGAATTTTAGTTGACTAAAGATGAATCAACTTAAGATTAAATATGACATATGCCAACTATTTTCCACTGTAATGGCTGGCGAGATAGGAATTTAATGGAAATATAAAGAAAATATTTGTGGACAAATATTACGCATGCCCACTATCTGCCACAGTAAGGGTTGGACGGCTCTGTGTACAGCTAGGGCTGCCACGGATGGGGAGTGTTAGGTGGACGCGGAGTGAGCATACGCCTGCCCAGGATCCAAACCATGGTCTCTTGTTCAAGAAGTGTGGATTCCATGATGGCATCCCATTTTGCGTTACCCTGTCCTTGAATGTAGCCTTAATGGTGGCCCTGGCAGCTGCGGCTTCCCACGGATGAAACATTGATGCTTTCCGTAATGTCTTCCTCTCCAACCCACGGACCAACTTCATCCCATCGGCATGGCCCATTTGGAACTCCACTCATATCCTCGTTGGTAGCCATGTTTTGTGTGATTGATAAGCCGTACTTATGGGGAGACAGTAGTCATTGACTTCCACATTTCATGTTTTGCATGGGACCCGTATGCAAAAACAATGGCAGTGCCCACCATTATGTTTGATTGGTGAATCCCATAAAAGCGAACAGTTTGAGATTGTTTTCCATAGAGTATGTGGCAACATGAGGCAGCAATTGATGTGGACTGGACGATCTGACCGGGCCCGTCCTTGCACTCGTTAATGATGGGTTGTGCGTAAACGTGTAGGGACTGTACGTTTGGATTCTGTCACTTGTTCAACTTACAACATTTAGGTTCAACAATGTTTTCTGTGGTTCAGGTCATCAACTTAGCTTGCACACACAATTTTCATGGGGTCGATGGCGCTAGCAAGAGGCAAATGAGCGGCACTCGATAATTTGATGCTGAGGAGAGTCACGTATGCGATGGACCTATGTTAGCCCTCGATGACAATGTCGCCAAGTCAGAGAGGAGTCTTGTAAATGTGTGGTCTATTGGCCATGTCAACTTCCACACTATCCTTGCAACGCGAGGCTAGAATGGGGTACTTTCTCAATAATGTCGTGTTACTTTGGCCGGTGTGGAAAGTGGGTATGCTAAGAATTACATTGTTCCCCATACGATTTTTAGGTTGGTGGACATCCAAAGTATTCGTTTTCGACAGTGGCCCACAAAAGAAGTTTTTGCCTTTCGTGGACGTTTTAGTTATTTTTCAATCAAAGTGGACGTCCTATTCGTTTTCTACATAACTTTGGTATGTTTAACATTGCTTGCGACATCAGTGGGTATGCGAAAAAACTACCCATAATTCTGCCTCTCTTTGGGCTGAAAGTGCTTAGGTCGCCACTTGAACCCAACCCACGATCTCCAAGCTTTGGATATACATATCTCACTCAAATGGACTCCGTATTAAGCTTTGTAATGTGTGTTGGAACCTGTAAAATATCCTCTATGCAGCTATCATGCCAAATTATTTTTATTGAGCAACCTCTTGTTGTCACTTCTTGGAACCTTCATATCAATCATTCTCCCACTTAGTGAGAATAATAATCACACAAGTCCGTACTGTCCCCTGAGGTGCTGGAGGCGGTGTACTGCCAAAGGCTTGGTTAAGAAGCCTGCCAGCATCATGCTTGAAGGGCAGAGCTTGATATGCACCACCTGCTTTGCCAAGAGTTCGTGGATGAATTGATATCGCAGGTCGATGTTCTTGTTACGGGCTTGGAACTCTGCGTTATTTTTCATAGCAATGGCACTCATGTTGTCATTGTAGATTATAGTCGTTGTGGTCTGTTGTTGCCCAAAGCTTGCCAGCATCTCCCGCAGCCACATGGCTTCCTTTGCTTCTTCAGGCAGGGCGATGTACTCTGCTTTGGTGGAGGAGAGGGCGACACACTTTTGTTTTTTGCTTCTCTAGCTGATTGCACCTCCCCCGAGCACAAAAATGGACCCACTGGTCAACCTTCTTGTGTCCAAGTAACCCCTCTAATCTGCATCATTATAGCCAATGAGGATGGGGCTGTTGTTGTCGTTGAAGGAAAAGGCTGCTGCTGCTTTCAAGGTAGCGCAGCACACGCTTGACTTCCTCCCAATGCGGCTCGCCTGGATTCACACAAAACTTGCTGAGCACTCCCACTGCTTGGCTAGTGTCGAGGCGCATGCGTGAGGCTCCCAACTGCTGCTTGGTACGGCACTGCTTCCATGCGGCTGTTCTCTTGCATGATGTGGGAAGTCTAAATCATGCTCATCTTTGCTCCCACTTCCAGTGGTGTTGCGGCCTTGCGCGCTGCTGCAATGTTGAAGCGCTTGATGATTTCGCTCACGTACGTGCTCTGCAAAGACTTTAAAGTCTGTTGCTGCTGGTCGCGCTTGACCTGAAATCCAAGGTAGTAACTAAGCTCTTCCATGTCTTTCATGTCAAACCTCGCAACAAGGGAATGCCTCATATCGTCCAAAATAGTCTTGGCGTCAGATGCAATGAGCAAATCATCAACATAGAGCAAGATGATGACCTTGCTTGCCTCTTGCACGTGCCCATAGACTGCATGGTCGGCTTTGCTACGCACAAAACCAAGCCCAGCCAGCTGCTCATCCATCATCTGGTGCCATGCTCGCGGTTCTTCATTTAGGCCATATAGGTTCTTCACAAGCCTGCACAATAAATCGCCCTTTCCTTCCACCACATACCCCTCTGGCTGCTCCATGTACACATCTTCGTCGAGGTCACCATTCAGAAAAACACACGTCACATCCATTTGGCGCATCTCCCATTCCATAGTAGCAGCAAGAGCGAGGATCACTCGGATGGGTGAAAAGTTCATGACAGGTGCAAATGTATCATTGTAATCCACACCCTCATTCTGCGCATACCCCTTTGCAATGAATCATGTTTTCTAGCTGAGCACCTTACCATCTGCACCACACTTGCTCCTGAAGATCCACCGGCATCAGATCACCCGGCTGCCACTTGGAGCTTCCTCGAGGGTCCAAGTGTCGTTCTTCATGAGTGCACCATACTCCTCGTCTGCTGTGGCACGCCAATCTTCCGCCTTGGCACTGCGCATGGCCTTGGTGAAGGTGGCTGGGTCATCTGTGACTGTGAGGAAGAGAAGCTCAAGGTTAGATGACTCCGTTGGTGGTGGAACGGTGCACAGGTGTAGCTGCTCCCCTTGTCTCATTTGCTTCTTTAGGAGCCTCTTGGACCGTCGTAGCTGCTCCCCACTGTCCTTTACAGCTTCGTTGATGCGTGCGGACTGTTGTGGCAGCTGATATTTGTTGCTTTGCTGCTCCTCCTCATCAGATTCGGCTGTTGGCTCCTTCTCCTTCTCCGCTCCCTCAACCTCCTTGTCATTATCGCTATCACTTCCATCTTCCGCATTGCCCTCCTCCGCTACCGGTTCTTCTCCCACTTCAGGTACAAACGCAGGAGCAAGTGGAACTGTAGAGAAAAGGCTCCAAGTCCAGCCTTTTATGTCCTCTTCAAAGACCATGTCATGGCTATGGATGATCTTGCGTGAAGCAAGGTAATTTAGGTGGAATCCCATGGTGTCGTAGCCAAGGAAGATGTGGGTGTCCTTCTTGGCTGGAAAGGACGAGTGCTTTATACATCCACATCTGCAGTGAAAACGTATAATATGTTTTCAATGAATGTGAAAACGTATAATTTGTTGGACAAGGACTGAGATGGCATGGGACTGAACAAATCAAAGTGAACGAGTGAGAGAAGCTTAGCCGCCCCCTTCCCTTCCTCGGAGAAAGGAGTATGGGCTTGCTTCCCTTCAATGCAGCTGTCACAAGCCAATACACCAGGCTGCTTTACCCCCTTGAGCTCCAAGCCGCGAACCATCTGCTGCATGGAGATGATGGTGCCAAAGCCGAGGTGACCAAGCCAGTGGTGCCACAGGTTGATGTCGTGTTTTCCCTCCCTTACCGCCAACGCTGAGTCGGATTCCTTCTCCGATGCAATATAGAGGCGGTAAAGGGCTTTACCGCCTCTACATTGTATCATGTTGTTGGAGACGTGCAGGATCAAAATGGTTGTCACGAATCCGGTATCCCAATCAGTTGTGTTCGCGGAAATGCCGGACTACTTTCCCGCTCCCACTCCATCCGCAAGGTCCGCCTTCTTCTTCTGGCATTCGTGTGCCCAATGGCCCGGCTTCTTACAGTAGTGGCAGTTCCTCTATTTCCTCCTTCCTCCGCCATTGCCCCCTGGTTGGTACAGCACCACTCCCATGACCAGAGTTGGTGATGAGAGCAACTTCTAGTCCGCTTCCATCCTCTTCTCCCTTGCGCCGCTCCTCCTCAAACAACAGGCTCTCCTCCACATCGTTGAGGGAGAGCTTGTCCCCACGCTAGTCTAGGGCAACAATGAGAGGAGTGTAGCTTCTAGGAAAGCCAGAGAGGAAGGTTAGCATGAGCACACGCTACTTGACATGGTCCTCAATTGCAGAAAGCTGGTCCGAAAGAGACTTCACCATGTTGATGTAGTCAATCATGGATCCGGACTTATCCATCTTCACAGTGTGACAACGACGACGCAGCTGCATGTTCATGAGGATTGACTTAGATGCATGAGTAGAATCAAGATTCTTCCCAAAATCCTTGGGTGTGAGGATGCCACGGACAAGGAGTTGTTGCCGTTCAGCGAGGTAGAGGTAGATAGTGGTGAGGGCGCGATCACGCTTCTCACAGTGGGTATGGGCCTCATCGGGTGAGAGAGAGGACTGAGCTGGTTCCTCCTCACTTACATGGCTTGAGAGTCCCTTCTCCATCATCACCACCTTCATGTTGTTGCTCTAGTTGAAGAAGTTCTTACCTTCGAACTTGGCGATGTTGATGCTAGCCACCACCGAAGCGGATGTTGCCTTGTTAGTTCAACGTTCAACCCCCAAACGGATGTCTCACACAACATGGTGCAAGGAATACCTCAAGGATGATGCAAAGCCTTGTTCTAGCTCTGATACTACTGATGGAAACTTGGGGCAGCCCTCAAAGAGCTGATCAGGCTTACCAAGAGCCGCCTAGGCTAGACCAACTGTGTGTGAGAGGGAGTTGCATTTTGCACAAGCAGAAATTACATGAGCAAATTTATGTTTGCAAAGAATGCGAATTTCTGAATTGACTCTTGATTGAGAGATAACATGATCACAGCTGTCTAACAAGCCTTAATATGCCTTATTTGACTAAGGGAGTACTGACATACACTCTGTCAAAGTTTACACTCTAGCACACTCTCCTAGCCTAGCGGGATGAGCGACAGTCACCTTGTCACACATGAGAATTATGTCTGACACGACCTGCACGACCAACAATCATGGACTGCACGTTCCTTGAATTCTCTTGGAGGTCCTCTGGCCGGCTTTTCTCCTTGAAGGCGGCTCTCAGCCATCCTGGTCAGTAATTCGGCCTCTCTTTGGACTGAAAGTGCTTAGGTTGTTTCTTGAACCCGACCCATGATCTCCAAACTTTGGAAATCCATATCTCAATCAAACGGACTCCGAATTGAGTTCTGAAAAGTGCTTTGGAACCTGTAAAACATCCTCTATTCAACTATCATACCAGATGATTTTTTATCGGGTAACCTATTTTTTTCACTTTTTGGCACCCTCATATCCATCAGATGAGTCTACTGAGGTCCAAGCACCAAGCCACGGCCTAAGGAACGTCGCCATTCATCACAATGCACTTGGAACCCCCCCCCCCC
>SZWC01006961.1:2583-13882 GCA_023375785.1 Penium margaritaceum
CACCCCAGACCCACACACAATGGCTGGTGCGGTTCGGGTGACAAAACCCGCCTACGCGGGAGAGCCCGGGTTGTTGTCACCTTGACAGCGCGGCGGGAGGGGAAAAAAAATGCGGAGAAATAGCGCGCCCCCATAGGTGACTCGAAGCGCCACGAAACCTACCAGCTAAATTTTTGTGTTTCACCTATCGGGCGTTGACTCATGTTATTTACAGCTCATACCCGAAAAAATCCCTCGAAATCGTCAAAGAAAGTCACTTTCGGCAAAGACCCTTGTATCATTCGGAGGGTTGAGAGGTTTAGTAAGATTTGGGCACCTCCCAGGCCCTGCGGTAGCGAGGCTTGAAAGGTTCCCTTTCAACGAAGGGCGAGTTTGGTTTCTCAACCTTGTTCGCACGTGCAAAAACAGTTTTAGGGAAGGTCGAAAATGACCAGATATCCGGCGCCATTACTGCGAGTCAACGGTCTCGACTCGGCTATGGCGTAACGCAAAACCACAAAACAAAACAAAAAACAAAAGAAGCAACGTGTCAGGGTTGACTGGAATCGGGGGTTCTTTCGGAGGACCAGGGTTCGTCTGGTCGCTGGAACGGCGACTTTTTGGACTCGGCTTGGTTCGTCTGACTTCGTTCGTCTGACCTTGCACTTCCGTCGATTTCTACCGTTGACCACTACAAACCATTTCATATGCGACACGGCTTACCTCCAGAAAAAAAAAAAAAGTAATGGGAAATCGACAACGCGGGTATCTGCATCTCCCTCCGGTGTTAATCTATGACCATATTAAGAATTAGAGAAAAACTAGCAGGAAGCTAGGTGTGGTGGATCTAATCCTCAATCGGCGGAAACTTGGGCAGGCCTTCATCGAAGGTCCAAGTGCAGCGGTTAAATAAACCAATTAAAATTTAAAAATTTAACATTTCCATTCCATTCACGTTTCTCGTTATCTGAAATTAGAAAGTAGCATCATCAAAGTGAATGGAAATGAACTATTCAGTTTTAGAATTGAATAGAAAAATTCCATTCCATCCCATTTTTAAAAGAATGAAAATTTAATAAGGATGAAGGGCAAGAGTAAAAATTCATTTGAGTACATTTTCATGTGGCATTTTGATACACTACCCATTAAAACCCGCAAGTACACTCACATTTTTTTTGCGGGGGAGGGGAACCTATCATTAGGTGTCGACAGAGGACTATGCCCCTGATTAGGAAATTTACTTTTTTTTCAATAATGAAAGAAACACTTTGTCAATGAAGCACCTAAGATCACAGTTTAGGACATATATATGTTTTTTAAGATTGACGACGTAGATTTAATATCAAAACGTTTACAAAAGATAAACTATTGTACCGATTCTATCATATAACAACAGTGCTCGACAATAGAAATCAAAGGTACACTCTTAATTTTGGGGTTGGGGGTTTCTTTGTCTACCGCCTACAACATCTCTAAAGTTGAAGTGTATTGCTAGTGTGCATCACCTAGCAAATATGAGGGGGTGCTACTTAATAAGCAAGTTTACAAATACAATTATGTATTTCATTTCAAATGTAAGATAATGTTCCCTGATACACTCCCCCTGTACAGTTCTAGTTTTTAGGGGTGTTGCAACTTTGATGAAGGTGTTGTTTTCTGTTCACAAGGGATCGATAATGAAAAGTGCTTGCATTTGAGAAAACGGTGTTCCCATTTACCGATAACCGTAGCTTCTTATGATGACACTCTTGATCGATGGTTGTACCATAAATATATAATGCACGTATGTATTAATATTTCTTCCACAAGGTACACATATCGATACACCCACTAAACATAGTTTTCCATTTTCAAGGGGATGGCTTGTTGTCGTCCTCCCTTAAGTTAGAAGTGCATTGCAAGGGTGTAATATGTGATGTATTTTGAGGGGAGGTATTTCATACACAAGTGAATTCAAACACGTCTGTATTCTTTGGTATAGATACACTCCTTAAGGAGATGTAAGACACACTCCTTAACACATGCCTCCAAAACAATGTGTGTGTATTGGAGGAGTTTTTTTGAGGGGTAGGCAGAGGGGTTAACCTTTCCTTGGGTTGTTTATTTAAAAAAAACTTCAATATTCTACTAAGAAATTTCTTGATTTGTGGGAATTGGATGAACCGTTGGTCAAATTTAATTGACTGTTTTGTTTTTATTCAGGAGCCTTTATAACAAATATACACTATTGTATTCATTTTCTTGTATACTAGTTTGATTTCCAAGACTCTTGCTAATACACTTTTTTAATACAAGGAGAAGTATAGGAGGGGCTCCTCCTCCTCCCCTCCCTTCCTGGCCCACAACACGTCCACAATAGTTTATTTGTGGGATGAATTGGGAAATGTATAATGAGGGGGGTTATTGAATACACAATTGTGGCAATACACTTTTATATGTTGTTGCCTAATGCACCTTCCGCTACCCTCCTTTAATGCATTCTTGTTGTTTTTGGGGCATGGAGGCAAGATAAAAAAAATATTGGCATATTTCTTGCCATGTTTGCATGACACACCGCCTAATATACCACGCAGATGCATTTGAGCTAATCAAGGGGAGGGGAAAACCACTGCCAACTTTGGGTGAATCACGTATATGTGCCCTCAAAAACATTAAGTAGGGTCATTCGATGTTCAATTGTAATGTAAAAATAAATTTCTATTCTTTGAGACGTTAATGAAAAAGACTTTTATTAGAAAACATACCAAGAAAGACTTCATACTCCATATTTTGTCGAACTTCAACCATTGCATGTATTCCAAGTTCCTTACAGAACAACTAATGAAAATGTAAACAAGAATTTTGAAATTTGTTCTGAAAATGAGAATACACTTGTACACTAGGAGAAACGTAATGTAACAAGTGCATACATACATTTAGCATTTCAGAAAGTGAAGAAGTTGCATTCCTATTGTACATAGATTACCTTGTATATGAACTACGAGTGGCCAATCGGCTACCTAACCAACCGCTGGCCATGTAGTCAGCCATCCGCAGGCCAGACGGCGGCCAGCAAGTGGCCTGCTATTGACAAACTTTTGCTTCAGTGAGGGGTGGTTGCAAACCACCCGTTTGTTTTTGCAAGGTGGGAGGGCCGAACCGGGCCACCTGCTACATGCCTCCCCACTTGCTATGAACCATCTGGGTTCATGTTCAATAAGTTGGAGTGTCATGATCAAGAAGTAGGAGTGTCACACAATGATTTTTCATCAATGTGAAATGGACATGTGCAAAGAAATTTGACCTCAGCTGTAACTTGTCATTCACCACGATGAGCGGCGGTCTCTCTTCAAGATGCAACATTCACTCGACATCCGTATTGCACATCCCCAACCTCCTATGGTTGCTGTGGGTGAATTCCAACCAGCGGGAATGTTTTTCACTATTCTTACATAGAGATAGTTACCTCTACAGTGCATTAACTTGTGAGCTGCCAGATCACTCCATAACTATTTGACCAACATAGTGGCCAAACAAGATTTGGGCTTCACCAAATTATGCTAAGTTTCAAAGACGGCCTAATAAACAAAATATTCTCAAGCAACCCATGACCAAAGTGTATGGTCTTGGCTTTGGAGTGGGCGAAGAAACTCTTGCTAGTTCTTGAAAAAAAGAACTATTTGTGGTGGTTGAAAATATTCCTTTTGTCATGTATGGAGCCAACAGCCTCATATGAAAACTGTTACGTATCTTCATACCCGGGAGAAGCACGAATTGGTAGGCCACTAGCCCGATGTGTCCAACGATGTGATTAGGCCACTAGACCTAAGCATATTTGTCAGAAGTTTTGTCTTCTCTAGCAACTTTAGCCACATGTTTTTTTGTTTGAAACACATCTTTTCTAATGTCAAACGAGACTACACAGTGAATTCTGTTGGCATATGTCTTTTTTTCTTTCCAAGCCACGTGAATGCACCCCTAGTCGATGACAGATCCCGGGTGTGCCGAGAGCCAGTCCCCGCTTTGCTCCCCCTTGACCTTCGCTAACTGTTGCAAATGTGTGAGTGCCTCCTCACTCTCATAGCTTTGATGCCACCATCGAGCAAACTTTTCCAAGCTACCACTCATGGAATGTATCACATAGGTCCTAAAGGATGCTCTTGGGGATCTCTTGATTGCACTCCACCACCTCTTGAACTTTCTCCTACACTACGTCTGAGAAGCCTTTTTGCGCCCACTCTCATATATCTGCAAAGGACCCCTCATCCATGGTCTCTACCCTTGTCTCCCGCCCTCCCCACCCTTCTCCGGCTCTTGTGGATGGATTCGGCACGTCACCACATGCTAAGACTAGAGTGACATGTACACAAACAAGTTATAGGTGAGGTCCCCCACTCCCGCCAAGCCCGGCCCACCCATTCCAATCGGAAGCCGCGCCTGTCACTCCATATGGGCCACTACCCGAAGCTCTCGAGCCCCCTTCACACCATAGATTCGGAGCAGCCTCCAAATGCATAACCCAACCTTCTTGTCCCAGCACCACCTGAAATAGGTGGTCCAGCGTTAGCCCTGATGGCCCCAACCTCCATTTGTACATGGTTGTCCCCCATGTACACCCGTTGAGGTTCAATGACAGTGTAGACAATGAAACACTCTTGGTGGCATGTCATGTGCTATGTTGCTCTCAAGTCAATGATCTAAAACAAGGCGGTGTTTTTGGAGATGTGTAGGATCTAGATTGTAGTCACAAATCCACCAACTCAGTCTGCTATGTTAGAGGAAGCGTATGACTCCTTTCTCACTCCCACTCTAGCCGCAAGATCCACCTTCTTCTACCGGCATTCGCTCGCCCAATGGCTCGGCTTCTTACAAGAGTGGCGGGACCCCTTGTTCTTCTCTCTGGCCATTGTCCTTGTTTGGTGTAGCACCGCTCCCATGACCAGAGTTTGTAATGAGAGCAACTTCCAGTCTGCTTCCACCTTCATCTCCCTTGCAATGCTCCTCCTCCAATGACAATCTCTACTCCACTTCATCAAGGGAGAGCTCATTGCCACGCTTTTCTAGGGAAAAAATCAAAGGATTATAGTTGGTAGGAAAGCTAGAGAAGATGGCAAACATGAGCACACGTTCTTTGATGGGTTTCTCAATTGTAGCGAGTTGTTTAGTAAGATACTCACCATGTTGATGTAGTCGTCCATGCATCTAGACTCATCTATCTTCACTGTGTGAAAACAATAACGCAGCTGCATATTCATGAGGATTAAATTGGAAGCATACGTAGACTCCAGATTTTTCCAAATTTCCTTTGGCATGAGGATGCCACTAACGAGGAAGCCAATAGCTAAAAGGACTCTTGAATGAGAAAATTCATGATCACAGCTTTCTAACAAGAACTTGTATGCCTCATTTGGCCAAGGGAGCATTGAGATACACTTTGTCAAAGTTAACCCTCTAGTACACTCTTAACTTGGCGAGTTATGGTTAATCACCTCAAATTCACGCACTTGTCGATCATTGTATCAAAAAGTGTATTCTTGTATGTGAAACCTTTTCAAACAACATCCACATGAATGCATGTCAGCAAAGCCTGCATGTACATTCCTTGTACAACGTGAAAACTATTATGGGATCTATGTGATAAATGCTAGTTTTTGCAGATAGTCCATGTTCACTACTTTGTTCACTTCCCCAATACACTTGTTGATACACAGTTCCATGGCTGAGGCTATTGGTCACATATGAACCTAGCGATATGAGCGACAGTCACATTGTCATGCATGAGAGATATGTCTCCCACGGTCTGCACATCAAATAACTTTCAAATACGTCTTCCTTCAGATCTCATGGAGGCCCTCCATCCGTCTTTTTTGTTGAAGGCAGCTCTGAGCCATCATGGTCAATGATTCTGGCCGCCTTTTGTGCTGAAAGTGCTCAGGTCGCCACTTGAATCCAAATCATGATCTCCAAACTTTGAAAAAAAATATCTCACATAAACAGAATTTGAATAGAGTTCTGTAGAGTGCATTAGAAGTTGTGAATCATTCCGCATGCATCTCTTGTGTTAGATTATTTTTATTGAGCAATCTATTTTTGTCACTTTCTAGCACCCTCATATCCGTCACTCTTCTCTCATCTCCGATGCCACCATGGAGCAAAGATTTCCAAGATTCCATTGATAGAATGTATCACATAGCTCCTGAAGGAGGTGCTTGGGGCTCCCTTGCTCATGCTACACCAACTCTTGAACCTTCCCCTTCACTTCTTCTAAGAACCCCTACAGCGCCCACTCTCATAGGTATGCAACGGTCCCCCTTGTCCATGGTCTCCACCCTCCTCTCTCACCCTCCACTCTCACACTCCCCACCCTTCTCAGGCCCCCATGGATGGATTAGGCGTCTTACCACATGCCAAGACTGGACTGGCCTGCATACAAACAAGTGGTAGGTGAGGTCTCCCACTCCCGCCAGGCCTAGCCTACCAAGTCAAATTGAAAGTTGTGCCTACCACTCGGTATGGGCCACTGCCCCAAGCTCTCAAGTCCCCTGTACACCATCGTTTCAGAGCAACCTTTGGAGGCATAAACCTACCTTCTTGTCCCAAAACCACCTGATAGAGGTATTCAAGCATTAACCCTGACGGCCCTGTACATTTGCTTTTGTCCAACAAATCCCTCCTCACACTATCCACATCTGGAAACCCTATAAGGACCCACTGTGCCACCTCTGCCACCCATGTTGGTGTCAGCCGCTCCTTTGCCACGTGCTTTGCCTACAATTGTGCCAACACCTCAAGTCCAAGTGGTGCAAAAGTCGTACTCTCTAAAGTGTCGCATGCCTTAGACGTATTCACTTGGTGGAACTTGGTCACCGTCCTTTGCAATCGGTGCTCCCTTGCCTCCTCTCTATGGTGCAAGCGGTGGTGGTGGTGGGCAACCTACAGGGTGTGTATGTGTAACAACCTCTCTGCAAAGCTCCTCCCACTCACTCTATAGGAACCGGGTGGCCAGTCATCTCACCTAGACGGCGTCTATGCCACGTCCATGCTACGGTTGCGTCCCAAGGGTGAGACTCTGCATTGTCTAGAGGAGGAAAGGATTTATGGCGTGTATGGGGTGGGAGGTGCATTGCACTAAGGGCAGTTTCACCACTAATCAACTACATCAAATGCAATCACTGGGATCCTTGAGTAGACAAAGTGAGAGAGCACCTTCACACCATACAGTCTTCCCCACTCCAACCCTTCTTCCCATCACAATAGGCACTCCCTATAGTGGTCACCCTCCATCTTGGATTCCCACCCGTGTCTTGTGCCGCCTACAGGTGTTGTTTGCCTCTGCCTATGGTACCCTGTTGACCGCCTCTCCCTCCTCTCTCGGCCCTCGGCCCTTGTTGTGGCCCCTGGTGGGCCGGGCCAGCAGTCTTAACGTCGGCACCCGTCCCCCCCCATCCCCCTAGCATGTTTTCTCATCACAGCTTCTCTTGGTAGCGCTCATGCATGATCCAACCCTTCACATGCCTGGTGATGTTCTAGCTTGCTCTAAGGCATCTAGGAAGGACCTCCAGTGAGCCCAGTTATAGGACTATTGTAAAAGACAAAACTATGTTGTCTCTTAGCCCTGATTCCAAGTGAAGACAAAAAAAACACTGTTTAGGGACATGGTATGAGCAGGTTGGAGAGCACATGGAACCATTTATGGTTAATCACCCCTGAAGAATACACTCTCTAATCAATGTACACGTTGAATATATGCACTTGGAAGTTTCATGGTACCTTCGTGGAAGTTACATCATAGTTTTATTTTAAATGCCTATGCATACACATGAGAGTGCCTTTGTATGCTTGAACATAGGAAACAACGTGGAAGGATTACGTTTTGACTTTCTAAAACCTAATAAAAACCATGGTCTATTGTTTCACGACTCAATATACATTTTCCGTAACAACACCTAAATGACCACATAGACCTTAATTTTGATACAATTGTCACGACTACAAACATTTCATTCTCGGATTTGACGATGTGGGTACTAAAATTGACCCAAATTTACAAATCGTTGTTCTTTGTTCTATTTTCCCCGGGCCCCTGTTGGGCCTCACAAGAGTAGGGCTGAGCAAGTGCCCGGAGCCCCATTCAATGTTAGGCTAGTGCTGGGCTGGAGTGTGAGTGAACCTAGTATGTCTCATCAAAAAACAAATGAGCACAAAAGCAGGCTGCATTTTGCTTTGCTTTTTTCCAGTGCATCATGACCAGCAACAAATGTCGCAGGTGGAGGGCCTCGTGAGAAGTCAATGTGGAAGTTCAGTCAAGCTTCAGCATTGACAGTTAGCGAGAAGCAGAACTGACAGCTTCACCGCCGACTATTGATTGACCGGCGTTTTGAAAAGGCTCTCTCACACCATCCCAAACACTTACTAGCGCACGTGGTAGTTTGCACTTCATGGAAACTTCCACGTGGTGTTGGGTCTGTGCCAATCAAGGGCAAAGGCAACGTGCGTGCTTGACATGAGCACAATACGTATACATATATGTATAAGCATGCACATGGAGTAGCCTTTGGGGGGGTACATCGAGGATACACGTAGAGTAGCCTTTGGGGGGGGAGGGGGGTACGAAGTGTACATTGTTAGATTCTGGGGTATTGTTCATAGTTGTACACCTCCCCAGCCACCAGCTCTCCGCAAATTTCATGGAGAGCTTGTGGCTGAGGAGGTCACAACTAGAACCCCCTGCCAAATGCCTTCGGTACCTTGCACTTTCCATTATAGTAATGTTTTTCACAAGCACTTCAAACAAAGTTAGGTGAACTAGGTTTGAAAAGCTACCCAGCACGGCAATCCAATTTTTTGCCATGTGGCCCCTTTTGGTCGCCAACAAATAAGAACAATATGCATACACTGCTTTCGTCACAAACAAAGTGAGGAAACTCTCTTTGTTCAAACGAAACAAAATCAGGCTCCGCCAATTGTCAACGACAATAAGGGCATATCCATTTCGTTTCTGCAAAAAAATCCATTTTGCAACTGAACAAAGACGGTATCTCTCTTTTGTTCAGGACGTGCTAGATATCCTCTTTTCAGAAAACAATTTTTCTTACGATTTTGCTTTGCGCTTTCCATGATTACGTCGGTTATAATTGCTTTACAACAAGGTTACTTGCTCATGTCTCATTTTTAGCTTTAACATTGTACACATGTTAAAATTTACACAAGTGTACATTACACGAGTGAAATGAAACGATGGTCATCATGTTACATGCCCCCTTCACTGAACCAATAAAATTTTAGCTTGGGTGGGCTAGGGGGTCCCTAGTACGTGGTGACGGTTTTATCACATGTTCTCCCCACTAGACGCAAACTGCTAGGTTACATCGAAATCGTGGATTAATGATGATCGCTGGCGTTAGTGTGTGATGAAACTATTGACTACGAATACACAAGTGTATTTGTTTTGGGTCCATCATACAAAACAATACACTGACAATCTACAAACTCCTAGTACACTCTAGCCTTTGGAGGGGGGAGATCAAGCGCCGGCTCTGTCCCCCCTCTTCCTCTAGATAGATAAAGTGCATTAGACAAGTATAGCTGATAGACATGTTAAAATGTACACAAGTGTATAATGCAATAGTGAACAAAACGGACAGTCATCACGATACACGCACCGCTACACTGCCCCGATACAGTTTTAGTCTTTGGAGGGGGGGAGGGGGGGGAGGGGCCAATGTCAAATAGCAAGAAAGGGCCGGAAAATGTTTGGAGCATATCTTAATAATGTGCTTGATAGAAACGTTCTTCGTGAACAAATGTCTTTAGCAACATTTTTTCCATACTGCTATCTACAAATAAATACACAGTAAGTTCTTACGTAATAGTATGTCTTCTAAATGAAACTCACTCTACATACTACATTCCATTTCTCACAGTATATTTCTAGAAACCAGATTCAATTTCAGATGCAGAACCTACACAATACTATATTTGAACATAAGATGATTCTTTCCCAAGACAAAACAAATGTCTCCTACACTTATCGTGTCGTGTATAAAACGACCATGATTAACTCTACCTCCATGGAACCAAGGCTTGGGCCGGATTTGACTAAGAACCAAGGAGTGATTACAGTTGGGTGAAAATGTCTGCTTGTATGATGGGAGGGCGCGGCTAGTGTGCACACTGCACCACCCTACAAATGGAAAATCACTTGTAGGAGTCACATCGTAAAGATTGAACCCCACGTCACATGAGAACACAAGTAGCTAAAACTACCTCAAGGCGATTACTACTATAACTTTGGAGACTGAGCTCGGGTCTAGATATACCCACTACCTAGAATCAACTAACCACCAGAGACATTGTCAATACTGTTTGTGGCTCAGTCCAACAGGAATCAAGCAGCTTCATCCATCTTGTTTGTTGAAAGCTCAAATTTGATCAAGCATTCATATGTTGAAGGCCGTGGTAATAAGTGTGGATGGCACATCATAGAAATTCAAGATAGAAACCCCATGCCTCAAATGTGTCCACGACCAGAAACAATTATTTTTGTGTGTTTGTATACTTCAGCTCCGGCACACAAACGTTTTGAGACATATACGTACCACTGAGTGCTTTGTCAGATGTGTCGGTGGCCATAATGTTTTCCATCACTGGATTTTCCAACTGCAAGGCTAGCGCTGATTTCAGGGATTTTCCAGAAGATAGAAAAACTCTTGTTCTTTGTGGTGATCCCAATTCCACTCGCTTGTTTTTCAAATGAGATTGGAGAGCAGCGCAGACACTTTAGCAAAGTCTTGTACGAATCCATGGAAATAGTGGCAAAACAATGTAGACGTTTCCAAGCATGCAATTTTTCACGTGGCAACACCGTCCTGTTAAGTTTGGAAGACACAATAATTGCAAGGACCTGGCTAGGGAGATAAGAATTATATATGAAGCAGTCATGTTTTGTACAGGAATGGCAACTGACAGGAACATAACATTACAAGCTGCGGCCCGGGCAAGTCACGTTGATCATCGCGGTAGGTCATTTTGTCTTAAAACTGGCTCAAGATCACTCTTTTGACCATATGTTAGCACATAATCTTCCAAATGAGACCTTGTGTGATCTCACAAGTGCTCAACCACAAGTTGTTCACAAAAAATACATACAATCCATATAATAGCATCAATGAGTGAAAAACATAAATACAAGAGAACATACAAATTAGGCCCATGACTAGTCCAGTGAAAAATCGTTAAGTTAGAAGAAAGCATGAAAGGGCCTTGACAAGGCTTACACATGATGCCAAAGCTGTCCAAAAACTGCTGATGGGCGGAAGATAACATGACAGTAATTCAAAGC
>SZWC01006961.1:48035-61842 GCA_023375785.1 Penium margaritaceum
CCCCCCCCCCCCCCCCCCCCCCCCCCCCCCCCCCCCCCCCCCCCCCCCCCCCCCCCCCCCCCCGCCGGCTCCAACTCGTGGGGTGCCGACACAGTCAAGCTCGAGCCAGCGCGACGACGGTTCGAAGCGCTCGTCGTCCAAGTCAGCCAAGTGGTATTTTCGCAATGTTTAGTGAAAATTTCAATGAGTGTGCAAGTTTTGCAAAGTGACATCGTCAGGAAATCGGCTCCCAGAAAGAAGGAATTTCTAGTCAGTTTTTGAATAAATAAAAAATGAGCTGGCGGCATGCCGCGCCACCGAAGATAGCTAGATCGAAATCGGTGCACCTGAACAGAATGGTATGGTCATGCTTTCTTTTACCTCTGGTCGTGACCGCAGAATAATATGGTCGTGTTTTCGGCCCCGGGTCGCAAACGACTGAGAAGGGGTGGGTCACCTAAGCACCCAAACAAGTCTGTGGTCCTAACATGAACTCACGAAAATACAATCAATTCAAAAGGAGATAATTTTTCGATATTTTCTGGCATAGATAGAACCACAATGGCTCTTGAGGAATTTTCAATGGTCCATCATCTTAAATTTCATGCGTTGCATGAAAATTATGTCGACATAATCAAGAACCTCCCAACACCTGTTCATTACCATGCATGATCTCCCAGTCTGTCATATGTCGTTCACAAACAACAAAATCAACTAATTTCATTCTTTTCGGAATGCAAACATTATTTGTTATTGCTTGCAAGCATAGAGAAGAAACTATGCCCACAAGGTCATGCATCGTCTTCCATATATTTGCGCCTCAGTTTACAATGTCCATCTGCTTTCAATCGCGATCAATTGAAGTATGTTTGCCCGATTGAATGCCCTATGGGAGACCCCGCTTGGTACCCGCTCTCCCAAAGGCCATGTGCATGGCTCACGTTGTCCTCTCGTCAGCGAGCGAGCACATTACATGGAAGTTCGTTACATCTTTATTTCTAGGACCCATTTACATGTTGCCCATATCCATTGACAATGGTGGGGGTTGGCCCCCTTTGTTCAAGTACCCTCCTGCCGCAAACGAGCATGGCACTACAAAGTCGTGCAAGCCTGAACGACTCTCCCGAGTATGGTATTGCATCATTTCTGGAAAACAATACTCACTTTCACCACTTTAATGTGTCCTCTTGGGATAATGACAAAATCCATTGGTACAAAAGCATTGAGACCGGATTTTGGAAGAGCAAGTTGTGCAATTCATCACTCCGCTCTCTCCGGAGCCCGTGCCAGCCACTTTCCAGTTGGGCGAAGTGGTCCGGGTGTTGTGATTTTGTGACGTTCTTGTACACTCTACTGTGACCACTCGGCCGTGTCCATACTCGTGCAGATCCCTGAGGCGGGCCCTGGTGACATCGGAGAGACGACGGGCGGCGGACTACCAGCTTGGAGCTGGCCGACTACCGTTCCAGAGCTTTGGACACTGCCAGGACTCCCTGCGGTTTTTCTGCAGCCTGCAGGAGTCTTTTCGGCGGACTGGCCATGAGCCTAATTTGCATGTTTTTGCATTGTGTGTCCACCGTCTGATGATGGATTCATGCATGTGACTAGTCGTAGCGTCTGTCTTGTGATCCTGCACGTCTAGGTTCAGACGGCGTAGCATTATGACATGTGTGCGCAGAGTTATGGCCAAAATAGTGGTTTTGGGCCGGTTTTGGGACAGCTCTTGGACCGCCGCCTGCGACACCCGCTGTGCGCCGCGGTGGGTATTTAGGCCATGGACCTGTCATTCTTTATCCCTCTCTGCAAATGCTATTGAAGCATTCAGACACTTTGCCTTTTGTCCCCTAGCCAAACTCTTGCCGTTGCGTGCACGACTTGTGACTGTCGTCTCCGTCTGATCAGGCACTGACGCCTGGTCAACGGGAGTGTTGCTAGGAAGCTTCCTTCCATCTTCTCATGGTATCAGAGCAGTGAGACAGTTCTCACTGAGCTGCGCAGCAGAGACGCAGCAGAGCAGCAGCAGTGAGAGTCACTCCTGCAGAAAATCCACTGGAGCCTGTTGAAGACAGCCGGTCGCCGTCAACGCAGCCCACACCCATCACGTGAGACCGTAGCAGCGGCGTTCCCACCGTGCCAGCAGCAGCATAGCAGCATAGCAGTAGCAGCAGTAGCGGCAGCAACAACGCCGTAGCAGCAGCTACAGTAGCGCGTGGCGGCTGCAGCGAGTGTAGCCGCCGTCCGCAGCTGTAGCAGCGGCTGCGGCAATAGCAGCGAGCAGCGGCAGCGGCGGCAGCAGCAGCGCAGCAGCGGTGGCAGCAACAGCAGCGCAGCAGCAGTTGCGGCAGCCGCGACGGTAGCAGCAGAGCAGCAGCAGCTGCAGTAACAGCAGCGCAGCAGCAACAGCAGCACGCGGCGGCGGCAGCGAGCAGTAGCCGCAATGCGCAGCAGCGGCAACGGCATTGCGCAGCCGCTGCTGCCACTGCTACGCACGCAGCCACGCAGCTGCTGCTGCAACTGGCAGCACAGCTGTAGCAGCAGCTGAGCGGAAGCTGTTGTGCAGCCTCGGCGCAGCTTCCGCGCAGCCGCCGCGAAGCGGCTGCACGCTCACGCAGAACCGCGAGAGAAAAAAAAAAGAAAAAAGGGGAAAACGAGGAGTGGAGCCGACGTCAGCATTTTTGCTTGCTAACATCATCAGGTCGTGCTGACGTCAGCAACCACCTGCTGACGTCAGCTCCATCCTTAGCCAAATTTTTGGCCGGACAGTCAAAACTTGCCAGCGTCTCAACTCCTCGAGAAACGGTCACGCTTTCAAAATCCAACAAACCTGACCTGTCGACCCATACTGAGAGGCGACATGGACTGGTCGGACAACAAGGGGAAGGCGACAGGTGATCCCTCCTCCTCCTCTTCTGGGGTCCTGAGCCCACGCTCGGCCATTGAGGACCTGCGGAGCCAGCAGGTTGAGATGCGTCGCCTATAGCGGAAGCAGACCGATGCCATCCGTACTCTGACTGAGCTTCTGCGTGGCCTGTCCACAGTCCCACGGCAGGTTTCCGAGGGAGCTCCCGGCGTCGCGGTCTCTACACAGCAATCGGCTCAGGCGCCCGTTATAGGAGCTCGCCCTGACCCACCACCTTTTGACCTCCTGGATGATGATCCATTCATGCCAGGCATGACAGACGACTCCCCGGATCATGTGATTCGAGTTCTTCAGGAGCGCCTCAATCATCTGCAGACGGGCACCAGATCTCCTCGTATTCCTATGATGCGATCGTCACCCGACTATCCCGGTGACTATCCCCTTCCAGGAGTCTTCCCCGTCTCTCGTCCCCCTCGGCCTGCGATTGCTCTCCCCACGGAGCGGCAACCCAAGGACTTTGAGACACCACCTCCACGGTACATCACTGAGGACGGCTTCGATTGCTGGAAGATCCTCTTTCAGGTTTGGGCTACTTCAGAGGACGTGTGGCCCTACTACCATAGCCCGTATCAGCCTACAGACCCAGCACAGGTGTTGACAGCAGCCAGGGCGATGCGCGGACTCCTCTATGCCATGCCACGCGAGACCGTCGTCGACTTCCGCCCCTTTCTTGGCGAGACCGGCACAGGCACCGGCGCCGATCCACGCGGAGGTTGGGATCTGGCCTTATCCCTGCTGGCCGCAGAGACTCATGCCACCCGTGCAGTAGACATTCGTGCCTTCCACTCTCTCTGTCAGGGGCCTGTAGAGCCTGCAGCCGATTACTGGCGACGCGCCATGCACATCTACACATGCCTTGGGACCTCAGGAGGCACACAGCTGTGGGCGCTCTGGACGATGATGCTCGGAGTTCGCCTTGAGTATACAGACATTTTCACACGGTACAGCAACGCTGTCCTCGAGCCCATTTCAGCCACTCTGCAGCTTCTCCCTTGGGCGCATCAGCTCTTCCTCCAGGTGACTTCAGCCCGCGAGGCAGCCGTGGCCCATCAGGAGACTTCCCTTGCTGCAGCAGTCGTCGCATCACCACCATCTTCCCTTCTGCAGTCTCCTTCTTCATCCTCCATCACGTCCTCGTCTTCCTCCTCCTCTTCGGCCCCGCCCACACCCACTCAAACACAGGGTGTTGCAGCAGCAGCTCAGGGGAAGAAGAAGAAGGGGAAGCGTGGATCAGGTCAGCAGCAGTCACAACAGCAGTCGTCCTCCAGTGGTAGCAGTGGACGTTTTGTTCACTGCTACAACTGTGGAGGTGCCCATCGCTAAATCGAGTGCCAGCAGCCGCTGGATTGGGCGCGGATTACTCGTGGGCTCCAGGTTGCACACGCCCTCCGTTCCATGTCCAGCACATCATCCTCGCCATCCTCCGGACGCGTGGCGGCCACGACTGCAGCTGTTCCCGCTTCTCCACCGGCGAGTAGCAGCGATCCGGACCCACGCGACCGCACCATCGCTGAGCTCCGACACCTTCTGGCACTCCGATTTCAGGGAGGTGTGAGTGTGTTTTCACCGTCGAGTGGTCCATAGACTGTCTGTCCGTCCGTTCCTGTGACTCGTGACGACGCGTGTGGGGGAGCACATTCAGCATGTGATGATGATGGGCCTGACTACACCGATTGGGTTTTTGAGTCTCATCTTTCTGTCCTACGTCGTTCCTCCCCACTGACGGCTCAGCGTCCCTCTGATGCCGAGTGTTCCATTGCCCGTTGTACAGTCACGTCCACCAGTCGTGACTCCGGTGGCACTTGGATCATCGATTCTGGTGCCACTCATCACATGACGTGTCGTCGTAGTGATTTTTTTGCTCTCGGTCCTGTCACGTCTGTCCATTCCGTCCGTACAGGCCCTGGTCAGTCCTTGCCAGTCCATGGTGTTGGGGTTGTATGTTTTGACGGTCCGTTTGGCCCCTTGTACCTTTTTGACGTGTTGTTTGTGCCTGATCTTGAGCTCAGCCTGCTTTCTGTGCGTGCCTGTACACTCATGGGTCTCTCTGTGGAGCATACCGCAGACTCAGCGATTGTGACTGCTACTGACACTCGCAGTATTTTCCTTCCTACCTCTGTCGTAGATGATCTGTATCGTGTCTCTCGTACATCCTCCGCTTGCTCCCCCTCCTCCTCCGCTCGGGTTTTTGTCACTGGTGTTCTGTCTCCAGAACACCAGCGGTTGCTTCATCGCCGTCTGTATCACGTGGGCTCCGATACTGTATCGAAGCTCATTCGGACACAACCAGCTCTCGGTCTTGACGTGGCTTCTTTTGAGAAGCCACCTTAGACCGACTGTCTCTTTTGCGCTCAGGGGAAGATACACTGATGCACCTACCCTGACTCTCGTTCCCGAGCGCTTCAGCCTCTCGAGTTAGTTCACTCGGATCTTCTCGGTCCCCTTCCGGTCGAGTCCCTATCTGATCGGGGTCAGTATGTTCTGAATCTAACTGATGACTTTACCCGGATGCGGTGGGTCTACAACCTGCGTCAGAAGAGCAACGCCGCCCTTGCGGTTCGCCTCTGGCTAGTGATGGCTGAGCGTCAGTCACGTCACACGCTGCATACTTTCCGCTCGGATCGCGGCGATGAGTTCCTTGGCGAGATGGACAGATTCTTTGCCGAGCACGGGATTTTTCACAAGGTCTCCGCTCCTGCTACCCCTCAGCAGAACGGTGTTTCCGAGCGTTGGAACCGCACCATGGAGGATGTGGTTTGCGCTATGCGGTCTGAGTGCGGTCTCCCTCAGACCTTCATTTTTTAGGGTTTCGCCTACATAACTTGGGTCTGGAACCGCCTCCCACACGGTCCGCTTCCGGACCATATTACACCGTATGAGCTCTGGTTTGGACATCGTGCTAACCTTCGTCTCGCTTGCGTCTGGGGATCCCTGGCCTCCGTTTGGTACACCGAGGACCAGCAGGGGTCCAAAGTCTCACCTCGGGGCCGCTTGTGTGCCTTCGTAGGCATTTCCCCGCGGTCAAAGACTTGGCGCTTCTGGGACCCTACTCGTCGTCGCGTCATTGAGTCCCGCGACGCGCTCTTCTTTGAGTCTCTCACCTACCGTGACCTGACTTCGATCACGAAACTCTCCGCCATACATGTTCCTACCTATGAGGGTTCTCGGCGGATGGGGGAGACTTCTACGCCAGCGAGCACCTCTCATCAGGCTGATGTGTCCGTTTGAGCCCCCTTCACCTCTCGGTCTCCGGCCCTTGATGACCCGGCGATAATCGCTGTCGGTCCAGAGACCTCACCCGTACAGCCTGTTTCACACCCCACAGATGTCCCTGCTTCCGCTCCCGCACCTACTTCTGTGCCAGTACCTGCGTCAGCCGACACTCCTTTTTCTGTGTCTGGTCCAGTCTCGCCTACTCCCGTACCTGCGTCTGCTGGCACTCCTGCCTCTGTGTCAGGTCCAGTCTTGCCTGCTCCTACAGTCACATCTAGCCCCGTGTCCCCCACACACGCGTCTCCTCGCACGGCATCGCCGGCTGCCTTGCCTCAGCCCCCACCAGCTATGGTCGTGCCTGTCCCTAAGCCTGAGGTGCGCCCCTCGAGCTCAGGTTACTCCAGTGAGCCTGGTGGTCGTCTTCGACCACTGGATTCCGGAGCTCAGCGAGCGTCGGGCCCCGCACCCAGGCGTCCCTCCCGTAGCATCGCGAGTGGTGACCCCGGCACAAAGGCCCTAGGCTTGAGTGTCCGCACTGAGCTCACAGAGGTACATCCAGCGTGCCCCATAGGGCACAATCTCGTCACTCGTGAGTTCCATATCGCTTGTGATGCAGCAGCTGATCTTGTGGTCATAAGGCCTAGCACCGAGGCGTGTGCCCTTACCACGCAGAGCTCTCCCTCTGTGGCGCCCGACCCGGGCACCCTGAGGGAAGCTCTCTCATCACAAGATGCTGACGCCTGGCGGGCTGCCTGCGAGGATGAGCTTCGCGCTATCCGAGAGCGTAGAGTCTATGAGCTTGTCGACGTTCCGCCTGGGAGGAAGGCTATTCAGGTCAAGTGGGTCTTTCGCAAGAAAGTGAAGCCAAATGGCTCATTGGAATGCTACAAGGCCGGCTTGGTCGTCAAGGGGTACTCGCAGATTGAGGGCATCGATTACACTGACACTTTTGCCCCTGTCAGCTGCATGACCTCAGCTCGAGCTCTTTTTGGTGTAGTGGCTCAGCATGACTGGGAACTGCACCAGATGGATGTGAACAATGCGTTCCTCCATGGCTCTCTGGATGAGGAGATTTACATGGCTCAGCCACCAGGCTTTGAGGATGGTGACAAGGTCTCGGGCTCGTGCAAGTCCTTGTACGGTCTCAAGCAGTCTCTGTGCTGTTGGAACCGGGAGATCACCGGCACTTTGAATCGTGCGGGATATGTACAGAGCGAGGTTGATCCCTCTCTCTTCATCCTACCGACACCCGAGCGGTTCACCGCCATCGTGGTCTATGTCGATGACCTTCTGATCGCGTCTCCTTCCCTGGAGGTTGTGAAGGAAGCCAAGGCTGTCCTTCACACTGCATACAAGATGAAGGACCTCGGTCCTGTATCCGTGTTTCTTGGTATGGAGATCGTGTAAGATCACAGGCATTGGACACTGTTGCTGTACCAGGCCCGATATGTACGAGTTGTGGGGGATCGTTTCAGCGATCTCCTTGGTGTAGTGCCCACCGCTTCCACACCCCTTACACCCGATGGGAAGGATGCCCTGAAGGTGGATGATCCCACACAGCTGGGGGAGACAGTGGACGTGATCTTGTACCTCCGTCTCATCGGATCTCTCATGTGCCTGGCCACTACCACACATCCTGACATCGCTTTTGCTGTCAACCTCCTCGCTCAGTTCTCGCAGGCTCCTCGTGCCAGAGCCCTTCACGCGGCTATGCGAGTGGTATGTGTTCTGCACTCCGTACCTCGGACTCTGCTTTCGTTGGCAGTGTTCGATGGTCCTTGATGGCTACACTGACAACGACTGGGCTTGGAGCCGAGATGGACGCAGCCATACTGGCTACGTATTCCTGCTCGGTGATACCGCTCTGTCTTGGCGAAGCGGGAAGCAGGGTTGCATCGCACGTAGCTCGTTGGAGGCAGAGTACGTTACTTTGGGTGCAGTGGCTACTGAGGCGGTATGGCTGCAACGCCTGTTTCTTGAGCTTGGTCGGTCAGTACCCGCCATTGTGCTTCATTGCGACAACCAGAGTGCTCTCGCCATTGCGGAGATCTCCGGTGAATTCACGCTCGCACAAAGCACATTGCGGTTGAGCATCACTTTGTGCGTGATCTGGTGGAGCGACACGTGATCTCCGTCATGTGGGTTGGCACTGACATGCAGCGCGCTGATTTCTTGACGAAGGCACTAGCTCCCGGAAAGCTCCTGGTGGCCATTCGTTCAGTTGGGCTTCGCCCCATGCCTGAGGGTGGTTGAGTGTGGGATGTGTGTCTGTGTCCCATCTGTTTCACGCTCACTATTGTACTTGTCCCAGTGCTGCACGTGTATGGACATGCGTACCATCGGGTCATGGGAGAGTGTTGTGATTTTGTGACGTTCTTGTACAGTCTACTATGACCACTCGGCCGTGTCCATACTCGTGCAGATCCCTGAGGCGGGCCCTGGTGACATCGGAGGGACGACAGGCGGCGGACTACCAGCTTGGAGCTGGCCGACTACCGTTCCAGAGCTTTGGACACTGCCAGGACTCCCTGTTGTTTTTCTGCAGCCTGAAGGAGTCTTTTCGGTAGACTTGCCATGAGCCCGATTTGCATGTTTTTGCATTGTGTGTCCACCATCTGATGATGGATGTATGCATGTGAGCAGTCGTGGCGTCCGTCTTGTGATCTTGCACGTCTAGGTTCAGACGGCGTAGCATTCTGACATGTGTGCGCAGAGTTATGGCCAAAACAGTGGTTTTGGGCCGGTTTTAGGACAGCTCTTGGACCGTCGCGTGCGACACCCGCTGTGCGCCGCGGCAGGTATTTAGGCCATGGACCTGCCATTTGTTACCTCTCTCTGCAAATGCTTTTGAAGCATTCAGACACTTTGCCTTGTGTCCCCTAGCCAAACTCTTGTCGTTGCGTGCACGACTTGTGACTGTCGTCACAGTCTGATCAGGCACTGACGCCTGGTCAATGGGAGTGTTGCCAGGAAGCTTCCTTGCATCTTCTCACCGGGTGCGGCACCCACGATAAATGGAACACCGTGGTAAATGACACTGTTGATAGTCAGAAATCTATGCTCCATTTACCGGTTTTGATCAGTTACGCCTTTACAGTACGTGCCTTTTCTCTACCTCATAATCGAACACTCTTCCTCTTGTTATGCAAATCCTAAGTTAATTTCTATTACATTGTAGAGAAATCTATGACGATGAAAATTACCAACGGGAGGAAGAAGACTAGAAGACTGGAGTTTCCAACGGGCATGGAGTTTGCCACAATGGAATACTATCGCTCTTTGATTATGCCATCGATGAGCCCTTCCCGCTCAAATGGGAGCCAAGTGAGCAAGGGTGAGGAAGGTCAAAATGTACCTTGGGCCACAACAAGGGCTACTCCGCATGTAGCTACAAGTGAATGCTATGCCACATTCGAGACACCGTGCAGGGTGACCTTACTAATGACATGAAGGCATTGCATGCTTTTGTCAAGACAGTGACATATGAGAAGGTACCGTATTAGACAATGTGGAAGGCACAAGACAAAGCGCTTAGGAGATTATGGGTGACAAGACAAAGTAATGGGGACTGTTTTTGGTGTCCACAGGTCCATAACTTAGTGTCATCTACGAATAGAAATATAGGAAACTAATGACAGTGTTCATCCACCTACTCACATGACTTTGGAGCTCATCAAGGTGGATCCTAACACCATTGTTGTTGCCTATCAAGTCAAGCAAAAGGAGAAGTTGCTTACGCTTTCATGGCTGAAGGAGCATGCCGCTTTGGCCGAGCCCACTTGCGACGCATCATCACGCTTGGTGGGTTGCACCTCAATAGTAGACACAAATAGGTGAATATTCTAGCGCCAACAAGAACTCTGTTCCAATGACGTACGCCATTGAATTTCATAATGATGAGGACAACTAGAGCTGGTCCATGGACCAGCTTGCCAATGCATTCTAGATGTAAACCGGGCGCTAGCCTCAACCGGATTGTGTAGGCACCAACCAGCGGCAACGGCGACCGAAGGGAGGCTGGCGCACACCTTCCCGGGGTTGCGGAAGCGTAGGGTTGTCTTGGGGGAGCACGGGAACACGTGTGGCACAGTGGGAGTAAATTGTACTTGTTATTCAAGTGTCAACATACAAGACTATATGTACATGATGACACATCCTAGGCGACCCGAGGTCACCGAGCCGTGCGTGGCTCCGTATGGACCTGGGATGAGCGTTATTGCCTTAGCATCACGTAGCTCATCTTCCCAGCTTTCCAACGCACCAAGAATCGAATCATTCCGTGGAGGAACGGCCGAGATATGGCCTTTTCCGTGAACCACGATAATCTGCCGCTAGCAGCACCACTAGCGGCGGTGACGGCCGCCCGAAGCGCCCTTGCTGGTAACAACACATCGGGGCGCCATTCCGAAGCGCCCTTGGCCCTCAATGATCCTTGACTCATTGACTAACCGGGCCCCAAGGGGCACTTTGGCCTTGTTGGGTCTTCCGAGGGTCGAGCCTTGGTCCTTGGGGATGAATTCCCGTCATCTGTTTTCCCCTCGGCCGGTCCAACCTTCGGCTGGGCATAACTTCCTCAATTCTTGATGGATCGGCCCCGTTCTTGGGTCGATCTTGCAGGGGTTTTCCTGTAGATTCCAAATCCACAGTCAGATTATACATTCAAGGAAGCCTCAAGCCGTGATCAGTGCCGTTGGCACTGTCCGGCTTACACTACCCCCCCCTTTAGGAGCGAGCCGCCCCGGTTCGCTCTTGGTACTCCCGGAGGATGGCATTCACCCCGCCAACGTTGAAGTTGCGGGCAGGCTCCCACGAGTTGTGGGCTGCATCATAGCCCTTCCACTTGACCAGGTACTCCCATCCACAGCCACGACGACGGTGGTCAAGGATGGCCTCCACCTCAAACTCTTGCTCGCCCTCGATCACCACCGGAGGGGGAGGCTCACAACTGCGGCCAGGAAAATGCTCGGCCGGATCATGGTAGAGCTTGAGTTTGGAGATGTGGAACACATCGTGGACTGGCATGGAAGGCGGGAGAGCCAACCGCGCCACCATGGGTGTCCGCATTTCGAGCACCTCGAACGGACCAAGCCACCGGGGTTTCAACTTGTCCGACCGGACCCCGCGAAGCTTGACATGCGCGCTGTGGAGAAGCACGCGGTCACCGACCTTGAGCATTGTGTCTGCGCGTCGGCGGTCCGCTTGTACTTTCTGCTGCTCTTGTGCCTTCTTCAATGCATGCCCCGTCGCCGCCCAAATCTGCTTGAAGTCACGTGCGGTAGACTCCACCGCGGGCAGATTGCTAGCGACGTGCACACTGAGGGGCGTGGCGGGCACTGTCCCGTTCACCACCTCAAATGGCGCCTTGCCGGTGGAGGCGGACGTGGCGGAGTTATACGCCAGTTCAGCGACCGGCAACCGCTGGTCCCACGCCGTCTCGTCCGGATCACCCACTGTACGGAGGAACTGCTCCAACGTCTGGTTTGTCCGCTCCGTTTGCCCGTCAGTTTGGGGATGAAAATTGGTCGACAGCTGCACCTTGCTGCCGTACCGCTCCATGAGTTCTCGCCACAACTTGCTTGTGAAACGCGGGTCACGGTCACTCACAATGGACCGCGGCACGCCATGAAGACGCACCACGTGCTCGAGGAACAGCCGAGCCGTGCCTTCCGCGCTCACCGTATCACGTGTCGCAATGAAGTACGACATCTTGCTGAAGCGATCCACCACCACCAACACCGCATTGTGGCCAACCGCTGTCGTGGGCAAACCCGTGATGAAATCCATGGAGATGTCCTGCCACAGCTGCTCGGGGATGGGCAAGGGTTGGAGGAGACCCGGGGTCTTCGTCCTCCGTGCCTTGTGGTGTTGGCATACGTCACAACTCCGGCAGAATTCAGCCACCTCCGACGACATGGTGGGCCACCAAAAGAAGCGAGCCACCGTCTTCAATGTCTTGTCGACGGAGAAGTGACCGCTCGGGCCACTGTCATGGCACTCCTCCAAAATCAGCTGTCGAAGCGCGGGCACCGCGGGAACCACCACCTGCTGCGTTTCGCGTCGTCGCCAATACGGCGCCTCGAAGAAAAATCTCCGAGCGTCGTACTCCCCATGCGCCTCGTATCCCTCCGTGAAGTGCTTCGCGAGAAAGGCATCCTCGTGGATGGTGAGAGACGCAACCCGCATCATCAGGTCTGGTCGCCGTGAGAGGGCGTTGGCTGGGTTGATGCGACCCGGCCGGTACACGATTTCGTAGTCGAAGTGGGACTCGAGGTACTCCACCCAACGCGCTTGCCGCCGGCTCAGGTTCGGCTGCGTCTTGAAGTACTTCAACGCGTGGTGGTCGGTGTAGACCGTGCATTTCCGCGCCTCGAGGTAGCACTGCCACTTCTTGAAGGCTGCGACTACGGCGAGCATCTCCTTGTCATGGGTGGCATAGTTCAGCTCCGCCCTGCGCAACTTGCGCGAGTAGTAGGCGACCGGCTGCGACCCGTTGCCAAAGTCCTGCAAAAGGATTCCACCAATGGCCAGGTCCGATGCATCCGTCGCCATTTCAAACTCACGGCCGCTGTCGGCCAAGTGCAAGGCCGGCGCGGAGGTCAGAGCCCGTTTGAGATTCTCAAAGGCTTCTTGTTCGCTAACTCCCCAACTCCACTCGCGATCCTTGCGAGTGAGATTGGAGAGTGGCGCTGACACTCCCGCATAGCCAAGGATAAACCTGCGGTAGTAGTTGCAAAAACCAAGGAACACTTGCACATCGTGCACACTACGCAACTTCGGCCACTCTTGCACGGCCCACACCTTGCGCGGGTCCATGGCAATCTGTCCATTGCCAATCATGTGTCCAAGGAATTCAACTTTCCCCACCGCGAACTCACACTTAGAGAGTTTTGCAAAAAAATTCTCCTTCCTCAAAATCTCGAGGACCTTGTCCACATGCTCCTCATGTTCCTCCGTCGTCCTGCTATACACCAAAATGTCATCGAAGTAGACCACCACGAAGTCATCCAAGTAAGGCCTGAAGATGTTGTTCATCGCCGCCATGAAGGTGGCCGGCGCATTGCTCAACCCGAAAGGCATCACGAGGAACTCGTAGTGACCATAGCGGGTGCGGAAGGCCATCTTTTCCACATCATCTGCTGCGATGCGGATCTGGTGGTAGCCGGAACGGAGGTCGATCTTTGTGAAGAAGCGAGCCGCACGAAGCTGATCGAAGAGCTCCTCGGCTGGTGGAAGCGGGTACCGGTTCTTGATGGTCAACTCGTTCAACGTCCGGTAGTCCACGCACATGCGCATCTCCCCCGTCTTTTTCTGCACAAACAAGACAGGTGCAGCGTAAGGAGACGAGGATGGGCGGATGAAGCCCTGCTCCGTCATCTCGGTCAGCTGCTTCTTGAGCTCCTGAACTTGCGCGTTGCTCATGCGGTACGTTGCACGAACAGGCGGGCGTGCTCCAGGTTTGAGGTCGATGCGATGGTCCACGTCCCGCTTTGGTGGCAGACCCGCCGGGAGGGTGATATATACATGAAAAATAAACGACAAACCCCCCCCAAAATAAACGACAAACCCCCTAGTTACACTAGGGGGTTTGGGTTTTATTTTTTTACTTGCCCGGGCATCTGCCGGGCCCCGCGGTAGCGGGGCCCGGCAGATCCCCTTTCTCCTCTCACACGTGCGCCGCAACTAACAAACCCCCCC
>SZWC01006962.1:0-20076 GCA_023375785.1 Penium margaritaceum
GTGGTGTGTGTGTGTGTGTGTGTGTGTGTGTGTGTGTGTGTGTGTGTGTGTGTGTGTGTGTGTGTGTGTGTGTGTGTGTGTGTGTGTGTGTGTATGAACAGAGTCAAGAGGTCACTTGTGTCTCTTACACCCATCACCAACACCTAGTCATACCAAACGGCTAGAACTTGCTCTTGCTCTTGCTCTTGCTCTTGCTCTTTAGTGAAGAGCGATACTATCCCACCATTACTTCAAATGTTGTCATGATGTTCAGACATGTGGAGTTATTTATGTGCTTTGATCTTTGCCTGAGAAGGTATCCAGACAACTACAACGTTGAGCTTTTTCATGCTTACGAATTGTCTTGAGCGAACACTAGTCACAGCGTTATGTCCATCTTGCATGGGCCAATGTTTCCTAGAATGTTTCTCCACAGGAGGCAGAGTACTCATGACTATCTATGACTTTGACTTGAAATGGTGAGATTACATGGGGCTATGCAGATGGGTACACTCAACATTTTGTGTTCATTGCGGTGAATCAATGTTCCATTCCCTCCTCCGCAAATCTTTTGCACCTACAATCTTGACTATGGTTGTGAAAATGGGCGCAGCTATCGTCAGCTATGAATTTCAACTAGAGAAACACTTGGTCAGGTCACATTTATCTGAATGAGAACCGTTGCTCCACTCTTTATTTCAAGCCATCATTTTTTAACCCAAGCTTTGTTTTGGATTGAGACCAAAAGGAAAGCACTTTGCTCTACTCTTAGAGCTAAGAGGTTTCACATGTGATAACGCGGCTGCAATTTCTCACACCTGCTCATTGTTGGAGTCAAGTCCAGTCATGAGGGCATCATCACCAGCAGTGAACTCCCTACAACCACCCTCGCGAGTACCTGCGAGGGTTTCTTGGCTAGTACTGCTCCCAGACCCCTCTCGCCAAGCGGTAACATTACTTACAAGTCACTTGGCAAGATTCAACCCCTTGTCTCGTACTCGTCATACTTGCGAGTGTTATTACTCGCGAGTGTGACTCACAACTACCTCGTGCGAGTGCTCATCCCTACAGTGGGCAGAACCAGCTCATATCGCACACAGATGCACGCAGCTCACACGTCACTCAGCACACAAGTGACACTCGCATCTCACAAACATGCATCATCTTCCTCTCCTCCATTACCTCCACAGCTCATATCGCACACAGATGCACATTGCACAGTGGAGGTAATGGAGGGGAGAGAGAGGGAGAGGGGGAGAGAGAGAAAGAGAGAGAGAGAGAGAGAGAGAGAGAGAGAGAGAGNAGTCACTTGGCAAGATTCAACCCCTTGTCTCGTACTCGTCATACTTGCGAGTGTTATTACTCGCGAGTGTGACTCACAACTACCTCGTGCGAGTGCTCATCCCTACAGTGGGCAGAACCAGCTCATATCGCACACAGATGCACGCAGCTCACACGTCACTCAGCACACAAGTGACACTCGCATCTCACAAACATGCATCATCTTCCTCTCCTCCATTACCTCCACAGCTCATATCGCACACAGATGCACATTGCACAGTGGAGGTAATGGAGGGGAGAGAGAGGGAGAGGGGGAGAGAGAGAGAGAGAGAGAGAGAGAGAGAATGAAAGAGTTGGCAGGATGCCTGGGAGTTGGGGATGGAAGCGTTAAATCTGGGCAACTAAGACACTGGCATGGCGTTGGTGGAGGTAACACAAGTGGTTGCAGTCTAAGCTGTGGTTTTGGCTGCGCATGAGGTTTCGGGGGTGCCCAAGATCTGGTATGCGCGTGCGTAGGGCCCATCTCTGACAAAAACCGCCCCATCCCCCTGCTGAAACAGATTGAGGCCAGCTATGCCGTGGAAGAGATGGTGCGTGGTTGTGTGGATGGCGGTGGGGGAGTTGGTCAGGTTGGGTGGGGGCGGGGGGCTGGGGTTGGGGTTCGGGTTGAGTCCAGTTGCGAGGACGATTTCGGCCGCGAGTGCAAGTGCTCATCCCTACAGTGGTCATGGTCATGGTCGTGGACGTGGCTGTGGACGAGGAGGCTTGGAACTGGGAGACTTGCTGGGTGGCGGAGGGGCAGCGTACGTGGGACCGATCATGGACTCGATTAACATCTCCTCATACCTGGACGTGCACCGGCCGTCCTTCCCCCTGCCCCCGCAGTAACAAGTTAGGCTCACCATACTGAAGTGCAGCTTAAACGCCGGGAATCCCTTGGCGAAGCAGCGGTAGCGGCACGCGCTTAAGCTGGGAGTGGTGCCCTGGAGCACGAGGTTGTCCATGGTATACTCGCCCAGGTCGCACAAGGGGCAGTTGTTCGCGTCCAGGCACTTGCGCGGGGGGGGTGGGGTGGACAGACGAGGACTAGGAGACGTCCGGCGAGTGGGAGCGGGGGAGCGGCGAGGAGGGCTGGAGGAGCGGCGAGGAGGGGTGGACGAGCGGCGTGGAGGGGTGGAGGGGCGAGGTCGGGGGCGAGGGCTGGGACGAAGGCGGGGACTGGGACGCGTTGTGAGGGGAGGATGCGGACGCAGGCGAGAAGGCGGGGTAGCAACCACCCGAGAAGGAGGAGGAGGTGGACGGGGAGGAAGCCGAGGAGCGTACGCCGGTCCGATCTGCGTCTCGATCGACATGGGGACGTGGCGGGAGTCGCACTTGCCGTCCTTGCCNTTGCTCGCGCACGAGCACAGCAGCTCCAGCCCGGTGAAGATTAGCTGGTACGCCACGAAGCCCTTAGCAGAGCACTTGAAGCGGCACGCGTGGCGGCTGGGGGTCACGCCCTGGTCGACGAGGTTTCCGATGGTGTGCTCCATCAGATCGCACGTGGGACAGTTGTCCTTGTCAAGGCAACGGGGGGCGGTGGATGGCGGGAGGGGTGCGGAGTTGCAGAGGGGCACCGCAGGATCCATAAGGAGAATGAGAACGATGAGGAGAGGGAGGGTGAGGATTGGGATGGACCGAGAGGACCAGGGAAGCGTTGGACTCTGCTTCGAGGTAGACCGCTGGCTTGTGGCCACTGGCCAGTGGTCGGTGGCTACTGGCCGCCAACCTCTTGCCCGCAGAGGTGAGGTACACTGAGGCGAGAGCGGTTGGCAATGCAGAGGTGCTGCTCGGTGACGGAACGGATGCGCCTCTTGGTTCGCCATTTCTTGCTGCAGCTGGTGGGCACAACGGTGTGGTGCCTGCTGCTCCAGCTAAAAAGTCAGTTCTGGATGCTTCAGGGCAAGATCAGTGAAACGGACACCACCACCACCACTGCTGCTGTTGCTGTTACAGGTGAGCTGTACGTCACAAGCACACGAGAAGCAATAAAGCTCGTGAGTACCTTTCACGAGTAGGACTGGTGCGTTAGCAGGACTTCCCACTCACGAGTGTTAACGGAATGGCTGCAAGGGACAACCCCGCGCGCACGCTCATGCCCAGGGTGGGGCATAGCGGTTGGAGCGTCCACAATGTAGAGCTGCCTGAAAACACGGTTTTCGCACTCGGGCGAGATCATCGAAAAGCGACTCGAGTGGCTTCTTTAACAACGGCGAGGTCAGCGCACGCCTGCCGTCACGGCGCGTCGCACGGCACTGCCGTGCCATGCGCCGTCGGCCGCTGAAATCCGTCCTTGCCATGGCGTGCTGTGCCATGCCTGACATTCATGCATGCCCTGCCGGCCCGTGAAGCGGCGGAACAGGGGGACAGGTTGTTCGTAGCGTGCGATCTAGAGAGAGGATGGGGGTGGGGGAACAGGGATGGGCATGCGGGGCGGTTCCTACGCGATCATGCTCGCAACGCGCGTCAACCTCATGTTTGTCGTTTAGGCGCCAGATCGCCTTTCCCAAGGCTGGCCAGCGGTGCACGGCAAATTACGGGTTTGATATAATGGCAGGTTTATCTGGTACGTCCTCCGCAACCGAAACGGGTGCAAACCTCCGGTTTGTCATGGTGAACAATTGATCGGCTAGAACAGGATGAGCTAGAGTTTTCGGCTTTCTTGCGAATCGAGACGTGTCACTTTTTGACGTGTCGTCCAAAAGTTACTATCCGATCGATCTACTTTCCTTGTCGGGGTTTGAAGCTCCATTTCGACTCGCCGACGACAAGGGCCGCCGCCGGCGGGACTGGTGAAAACGCGATCGACCAATCCAGTTAATCTGCGCTGGTCCCGCCAATGTCGCAACTCAAAAATCTGTCAAAGGTTCTTCGAAGAGGAATTTCAAAAACGTCGAGCACATTCCATTTGTATTTTCTGTTCTTCGGCTCATTCTAGAAAACTGACCAAGGACTGTGTTTAACTTCACAAAAAAAAATCCATCTTAGGGTGAGGCTGGGTGTCGTTGAAATCGTTCGTTGGGCTCCTCAACGATCGATTTCAACGATGAACGCAACTTCCTGTCCGCGTGGTTTTAGCCTTTCAGTTGCCTAGGTTGCGTAGCTCGGCACTCCACGTCGATCCGTCCGGATTAACTCAAGGCTTCCTTCCTCCAACAATCCTAGCGGGCCCCACACTGAACATGCATGACTGAATGGAATCGACCCAACTATCCTCGTCTCCATCAATCACGTGCGAGTATCGATTTTTGGAACCTCGACATGCGTCCGCGTTCGGGAAGAGACGCTCCGGATCTCACTGGCAGCTCCGGTCTTCTGACCGACGATCATGATGATTGATAGGCAGCCCGCAATTCGTGGACTCCTCGTATCCTTCAACAAAATGTGCAAGGAACTGTCCGATAGCGTCCAACGATCGATTTCAACGACACCCAGCCTCACCCTTAATGTTAAGCCTTAATGAACGTGGATGATCCACAGGCATGAGGTGAAGTAAAACATAAAAATATAGAGGTATCAAGATTTTGAGACTTTCTATGCAAAAATAAGTATACTTCAATGACAAGTTGCAATCAAGTCAAGCGCATCTTACAATAACAAGAAACATCAAAAGCCATATGATTTTTCTGGGGTGCTCGAGTTGAGGAAATACTTGTGCCTTCAAGCCGTGATTCTTCACTTTGAGAAACTAGACCGAGGAGTCGTGGGTTTTGAGAACACCAATGCAAGTTTTCAAAAACTTCTAGCGCCATCAAGAACTCGACCATATAGTATACAGTTATGTGGCCAATTCTATAATCTATTTTAATGTCTTAGAACATTAAGGAACAAAACACTTGAGGTCAAGGCTAGTGGCCAAATTCTCACGTCCCGGACACACAAGAGTCCCTAAACTACTCGAGTGGGCATTTTTTTTCTTACATTTATGGCCCACCACCGGTCAAACTACAGCCATCTCCACGCCATTCAACCAAAGGCATATAGGCCACCTATCACCACATCCAATGTTCCATTTTCGAAGGTTCCGAGAATATTCACTACATTCTACGATGGTCAATAGAAGTGTCGCAATGCGCATCAAATTTCCAATACTGGCTCCTTTTGCTTCTCGTCAGCACTTAAACTCAATAAAGTTGCGACTCGTTACTCTTGAAACCCCAAAGCTTTTGAACCGAGTTTCTCAAAGCGATCACTAACAACACGGCGTCGCACACATCGCTTGGTGTTGAAGTTCGCTGGCCACTCACAACTCTATGCCCTCTTGCCTCCCATGCTATGCACACACATGTGCAGATTAAGTGACTATGGCCCTACCTTGGGAAGCGTCAGGCGTGTCCGCTCTCACTGGAGCCATTGACGCCCTCAAGCTGCTGCTGCTGCTTGTCCCTGGGGTGCACACGCATTGCCGTTGCATGACTCTCTATGATTCTCTATGATTCTGTGATGCGGTAGATGTTGGACTCGTACACTCTCACAGCATTGCCCTGCATCACGTTCTTCTGCCTTGCACGTGCTAGGGGAGCTGCATGTTTCCCGGGTGCTGATCCTTAGGGGGGCACCGTGCTGGTCTTGGCCGTGCATCGGTGAGCAGCCACCCTCGGTTATTCCGAGTGGTCGGGCTCGACCCCCGGGTGGCGGCACTCACTCACCCGAGCTTGATGCACGTGGTGGGTGTGTGCTCACCGGTACTTACCTCGCTCGCTCCCCTCACTCTTGTTGTCGTGCTTGAGTGTACCATTCTAATGCAATTTACCGCATCCATGGTGTGTCTTACGCTACGCTGCTCGTTGCGCTCACCCGTCCCACCTCACGTGGAACAACCAAGCAATTACCTAGTAACTACTGGTATCAGAGCAATGAGGATCCGCTCCCATGCCTCGTCGATCTTGGCCCGTTAGCCTCGGTGCAACACACACGCCCGCGGCTCTCTCGGCTCGTGGGCGACTCTTCGGCACCTCAGCAACGCATCTACACAGCTGGCCGGTTCTTCGGCACCGCACAACAACACCTAGGGGTGTTACGACGTTCGTTCTCAATCCCCCCGCAGCAGTCCTAAGCCGCGGTCGTCCTCACCTTCAGGCGCCACTTTGTGCGTCGCCTCCTCTCCTGGTGGGGTCAACACTTCACACCGTGGGCGTTTATCGTGGGCGTCCACCTCACTTCAGTACTCTGCGCTCTTGTGGCTGTCCTCTTGCACGTTGCAATGCTCTTTGCTGCCCTCGGTTGCCTTCGGCTACTCTCGCCTGCTCTACGCTCTCTGCTGCGCTCTCAGCCGCTGTTGGCTACTCTCTGCCAGCAGCTACTTTCTTCAAATTGGGTACGCAGGTCGCATCCCTGATCTGTAGAATCCGTGCCGCAGCCGTCCACAGCAACATCGATTGACTGCACGCTCCACCTCTCTTACCGGGCGCTGCCACATTACCTTCTTACGTGGTTCTGTCTCCATCGCATCACGAAACTGTGTCGCGACGTGTGACACGCTTGGTGCGCCTCTCTCGGCTGCAACAGCAGCCCACTCAGCGTCCACCCTGGCTGACGACGACGACACCCCTCTGTGGGTGCGCATGCTGGATCACACGTACTGGCAAGAAGACGTTGACGCAGCAGTTGAGCGCGAGCGGGAGGAGATAGATCGTCAGGTCTACACCCCAGACGACCTCCCACCGTCACCACCGATGTCACCAAGGATGGAACCTTCTCACAGGACTCAGTCTACGGAACCTGCAGCTGCACCTACTCCTCCTTCTACCGCAGCAAGATCTGCCGAGGCGTCCATGGCATACGAGGTGCTCGGCGTCATCCCCGTTCTTCCAGTGCACACCGACTCCATTGGCCTTGTAGGAGCTACCCTTGACGCAGCTGCTCGTGCCGCGACCACTTTCGTAGCCACGGCTAGGGCTTGCCGTGCTCCCACGTAGATAGCCGTTGGCCGAGCAATTGAGGGATACGCATAGACAGCTATATCTCTCCCCCTCCTTGCAGCTGCCGCTGCAAACATTTCCACCAGATCATAGCAGCAGCATCATCTATTGCCGCGGCACCCTCCACAGCAGCAGACGCTACTTCTAGCGCCGTCGGCTCCATTCGAGCATCCACCGCGGCAGCAGTGCTGACACCCACTGGTGCTCCTCGCGACATTACACCACACATTACCACCGGCGTTCTGGTGGCATCAGCCTCTGCAGCAGTTGCTGGAGCTACCGCTACGGGGCTCCTGTGTCTCACGGTGGCGGTCGCAGGTTAGGTGGCGGTCCTGTTCTCCTCAGCCGCAGCTATTGTCCCACCGCTCTCCACTCTTCTTTCCCGTAACTAGCTCAATGAGCACTGCATTCCACAGGGACACGTTGCACTCTCTTGCACTCCCTTGTACTCTCGTCTCACTCCACCTGCATTCAGAGTTCTCCTCTCATCATGCCTAGATCGGAGGAGACTATAGAGGCCCTCCAGGCCGCTCTTAGTGAGGCGCAAGGTGAGCGTTGCAAAGCTGAGGATGAGCTTCATCAGGGGCGGGAAGCACAGTACGAGGTAGCGGCCACAGTGGCCACCTTAGTCATTGAGCGAATGCGTTCTATTCCAGGCTTTGCTACAGTCCTTCCTACCACGAAGTCTGGCTCAGCAGACTCGTCAGCTCCTCCTGGTGGTGTAGTTGCACACTCCTCTTCTCCCTCTCTCTTAGTAGCAGCCTTAGCCCGTGCTCTTCTCCCAGCTCGGCAAAAGGACTTTGAAACGCCACCACCACACTTCACGCCTAAGCTCACGTTCACATCATGGGAAACCCGCTTCAGCGGATGGGCCCAGGGTGAGCTCCTTTGGGAGTACAACTCTCCTGCCAAGCTGCCGTTTGTGCCGAAGCCAGAGTCTGCTCGCGTTGTGCGGGCACTCATCAATGCAGGCCCCGAGAATCTCCTCGACGACATTGGTACGTACAACACAGACCCTTCCCGCGGCACCCCTGCTGATCCCGTCAGCGCTTCCGCTCTTATCCGTCGCCACAAAACAGTGACTGGGCACGCTGCCCAGAGTGCGCTCACTGTTCAGTTCAACACATTGCAGATGCGTGCAGATGAGACAGCGGATGAGTATTGAGCGCGCAGTCTGCGATTGCTCCGGGACCTTGGCAAGGCCTCCCCCCGTCCTCTCTTAGCCTGCTTGTCCATCGTTGTTGGCCTCATTCCAGAGTTGTCTGACTTGTATCTACACGTCTCTCAGGCGGAACTTGAGCGTCTTGCCTCTGAACCTGTTCCCGCTGATTCCCCACCCGGAATCGGCCCTCTCTTTGACTTCACTTCGTCGCGCCTCACCGACAAGTGGAATGCCTTGCAGAACAAGCGCATGCATCGCGTTGCATTGGCTGCTGTCACCACTTCTAGCCTCGTCTTCCTCCTCTTCGTAGGCTACAACGCACTCCACTCAGAGAGCCTCTCGGGGGGGAGGGGGGGGGGTGGGTCCGGCCGTGGTGGCGGCCATGGGAGCAAAGGCCGTGGGGGTGGCCGCGGTGGCAAGAACTCAGCCCCCACTGCTGCCGACGTCACCTGTTGGAACTGTGGCGCCTCTGGCCACTGTGCACCAAAATTTCCTACCCCTTATGACGATACCCGCCTGGCCTCCTCCATGCGCGCCCACTGGGCTCGCACCGGTGTCGCCGCACCCTCTACTGCTATTGTAGTGACAGTCGCATCGTCCTCATCGTCATCCTCTGCCTCAGAACTTTGCACCACGCTTGTCCCCCTTCAACCGACACCTCTAGCTCCTAGCCCCTGGGGCTGGATTCCTCCTCCATCTGGCCCTCTATACTATGGTTCCCCGTCCTCTCAGTACCACGTGCCCCACTGGGCTCGTGACGACGGGAACTTCTCTGATCGCTCCTCCGACCGTTCCTCGGAGCGCCCGTTCGATCGCCGTGACGAGGAGCGTACCCTTGAACGTCAGCTGGCGAAGCTCCTTCACCTTTGCTCTCAAGGAGGTGAGAGTGTCATTGGCTAGTCCCGTGTGTCTGTTTGTGAGTCTGATTGTGCCTGGATTGAAGCTTGGCATTTGCACACATTCCCCACTTGTCTTGGTTGTATGTCCTCACCATTTGCCCGTGGCACCGTCGCTGTCTGTCTTGTTCTACCCTCCACTCGCGCCTCGCATGACCTTTGGATCATTGACTCCAGGGCCACACATTACATGACCTCCTGTCGTTCCTCCTTCGTGTCCCTTGGCCCCGTTCAGTCTGTTCACTCCATGCGCACAGGCTCCGACCAGCTACTCCCTGTTCAAGGTGTTGGTGTTGTCCGCTTTGTCGGTCCTGGAGGCACTGTCTACCTTCCTGACGTGTTGTACGTGCCTGATCTTGAGGTGAGTCTTCTATCTCTGACCACCTTTGACAACCAGGGCATGGACTTCCCCTCCAGCCGTGGCCTTGCATCCATCTCGCTGCGCTCGTCTGGCCACGTTGTTCTTTGTGGTGTGCGGCGTGATCGCCTGTTCCGTGTTCCGCTCACGTTGCCCTCGTCTTCCGTTGCTTCTACTCTTGTTCACGTTGCTCCTTCCTTGTCCCCCGAACATGCCGACCTCCTGCATCGCCGTCTCTGCCACATTCACACTGCATCCATCCAGTGCCTTCTTTGCCTTTGGCCCGCCCTTGGCCTTGACCCTGCCACATTTGCTCCACCCTGTACGACCACCTGTATGGACTGTGCCAGAAGGAAAATGCACCGTTCCCCTTTCTCCACCTCTCAGTCCACTACCGCTCACCCTCTCGATCTAGTGAACGCTGACTTCATGGGTCCGTTGCCCCATGACTTCCTTGGCGGCCTCAGCCGTTATGTCTTGTATTTGACTGATGACTTCTCTCGTTACCGTTGGGTCTTTGCCCTTCGCCACAAAATGGATGTCACTGAAGTCCTTGAGTTTTGGCTCCCGTACGCTGAGCATGCCTGTCTTCGCCCCTTGTGTGTGTTTTGCAGCGACCGCAGTGGTGAGTTCTTTGGTCCTACTTCTCGTTTCCTTGAATTGCATGGTGTCCGGGTTGAATCCTCTGCTCCCTACACCCCCCTAGCAAAATGGTGTCTCTGAGCGTTGGAACCGCACCCTCGCTGATGGTGTTTGCTCTGTCCTCTCTGCCTCCGGGCAATCCTCTCTCTTTGCCTTTGAGGCCATGTCCTACATGACTTGGGTCTGGAACCGTGTCTCTCATGGCCCCCTTCCCCACTCTGTCACCGCCTTCAAACGCTGGACTGGTCAACGTGCTGACCTCCGCCTTGCCCGCGTCTGGGGGTATCTTGCCATTGTGTGGGTCCCCGCAGACCAACGCATCGGTAAACTGTCTCCTCGTGGCCGACTCTGCCTCTTTCTGGGCATCTCTCCATTCTCCAAAGCGTGGCGCTTTTGGGACCCCTCTCGGTGCCGTGTCATTGAATCTCGTGATGCTCTCTTCTTTGAACGCCTGTTTGAACGTGATTCTCCCCACTTTGGTGGGTTCCTCTCTCCGCCATCTCGGGTTGGGGGTGGTCCTGTGCCCTCTGGGCCTCCTGTTCTCCCTTCTGTGCGTCCCTCGCCACCCTCTGTTGCCTTGTTGCCAGTGCAGAGCACTCCATCTTTGTCCTCTTCTCCCTCCGCGTCCTCTGCTCCTCTAACCTCGCCTTCTCCCCACCAGTCACCAGCCTCTCTTGGTGCTGTCTCTCTTCAGCCCTCTGTCTCTCCTGCACCCTCTGTCTCCTCCTCTGTCCCTCCAACGGGCGCCTTGTCCCCGCCATCAGTTCTCTCCCAGCCGTCTGACCCTGTGGCCTCACCACCTTAGTCTGTGCAGCAGCACCTTGCTACCCCTTCCTCCAACGTGCGTGTGCCATCCATCCCACCGGTATCACCCTACACTTGTGGTGGGCGCCTTCGAGCACTTCAATCTTAGCCTCAACCCGTGGTCTCTGGTGATCCTGGTCTCCGTGTCCTCGGCCTTGCTACCTTTGCTCTGTCCACTATAGCATCCGTCATGCACCCCAGCACTGCACTTGGCTACTCTCTTGTCGAGGAGTTCCACTCAGCTCTCTCCTCATCTATAACTGGGTATGTTGCATCGTGCTTTGCTGCCGCTGGGCTCTCCCCGCTGCCCCCCGAGCCCCTGACTGTGCATGCAGTACGCACAGCGTCAGATGCCTCGTTGTGGGAGCAGGCCATGAAGGCCGAGCTTGATGGACTGTCTGAGCGTGGTGTGTACGAGCTTGTCGACCTCCCACCGGGCCGCAAGGCAGTTGCTGCCAAATGGGTGTATTGGCGCAAGCTAAATCCTGACAAAATAGTTGAACGGTACAAGGCTTGTCTCACTGCAAAGGGAGTTTTTGAGATCCCCGGTGTTGACTTTGACGAGACCTTGGCCTCGGTTGGTCGCTACACCACAGCCTGGGCTCTCCTGAGTCTGGTCGCTCAGCATGACAGGGAGCTTGAGCAGATGGATGTCAACAATGCCTTCCTCCACGGCATGTTGGATGAGGAGATCTACATGGTGGAGCCACCCGGCTTCTCAGATGAACCAAACCGGGTATGGCGCTTGCGCAAGGGCCTTTATGGCCTGAAACACTCCCCACGTTGTTGGAACCAAGAGATCACATCGACCCTTGAAAAGGGGGGGTAAAAAAGGAGCGTTGTGGATCCCGCATTGTTCCTCAGTGCCCCCACCAAGCCACTTGTCGCCATTCTTGTCTACGTGGACAACCTCCTCATTACTTCTCCTGATGCCGCATCTGTCGCGGCGGCCAAGGACTTGCTTCAGGCGGCATACAAGATGAAGGATCTCGGTCCGGCTTGTGTTTTTCTTGGCATGGAGCTGGAGCAAGACCGTGGGCATCGCACTTTGCACGTCCATCAGGCTGCGTATGCACACAGCCTGGGGGAGGGATTCGACCCGCTCCTCATATCAGTCCCCACGGCGTCCACTCCCATGGCACCCGCTCGTCAGTCCTTACTGAAGTCTCAGGAGGTGTCCACACTGGGGTAGACAGTTGATGTGACCGATTACCTCCGTGTCATTGGATCCTTGATGTACCTCGCCACGACCACTCGCGTTGATGTGGCATTTGCTATGAACATCCTTTCCCAGTTCTCCTAGTGCCCCCGTGAGAGTCATCTTGAGGAGCATTGCGGGTAGTGCACTTTGTCCTCTCCACCCCTCGTATTGGACTGTAATGTTGTACGCAGCCCTCAGTCGTGGTGGACAGCTTCACAGTCAGTGACTGGGCGCATGACTCTAATGCCCACAGTCGAACAAGATATATCTTTCTGGTCGGTGGTACTAAAGTCTCCTGGAAAAGTGGCAAACAAGGGTGTGTTACTCACAGCACTGCCGAGGCTGAGTATGTAGCTCTTGGTGCAGGCACGTGTGAAGATGTCTGGCTGTGTCTTTTGCTACAACAACTACGTGTACCCATCCGTTGCATCACTTTGCGCTGCAGTAATCAAAGCACGAAGGCCATTGTTGAGAACAACGGCATGCATCCTTCACACACCAAGCATATCAATGTGGAGCACCATTTTGTCCGTGAGTGCATTGTTGCTAGCATCGTGTAGGTTGCTTGGGTGGACACACGGTCTCATAGAGCGGACTTTCTGACAAAGGCACTCAGTCGTAATGTCTTCAAAAGTGATGTTCACTCTGTTGGTCTCATCTGTCCACATGATCCAGGTTGACTGGTTCTAGTACATCTCTATCAACTCTCGTGATCCCCTCTTGTTGTCCTTTCATGTGTTTGGGTCGGTTGCCTGCGGGTCATGGGGGAGTGTTGAAGTTTGCTGGCCGCTCACAACTCTATGCCCTCTTGCCTCCCACAATATGCACACACATGTACAGATTAAGTGACAATGGCCCTACCTTGGGAAGCGTCAGGCGTGTCCGGTCTCACTGGAGCCATTCACGCCCTCAAGCTGCTGCTGCTGCTTGTGCCTTGTGGCACACGCATGGCCATTGCATGACTCTCTGTGATTCTCTATGATTCTGTAATGCGGTAGATGCTGGGCTCGCACATTCTCACGGCCGTGCCCTGCATCATGTTCTCTTGCCTCGCATGTGTTGGGGGAGCTGCATCTTTCCCGGGTGCTGATCCTGAGGGGGCCACCGTACCGGTCCCGAGCTTGATGCACGTGGTGGCTGTGTGCTCACTGGTACTAACCTCGCTCGCTCCCCTCACTCTTGTTGTCTTGGTTGAGTGCACCATCATAATGCAAGTTATCGCATCCATTGCGTGTCTTACGCTACGTTGCTTGTTGTGCTCAACTGCCCCACCTCACGTGGATTAACCAAGCAATCTCCTAGTAACTACACTTGGCTCAACCGTGCAAGACCAATCGTATGACTCATTGTTCTTCGGGTTGTTGAATACATGTAGGTGACATGTTGGACACTTTTCATCCAAGTGTTAGTTTGTGTGGCTTCCACCCGTCACGACCGATGCCAATGGATTACCCATTTACTCCACGTTGGTTGGATAGGGCACAAGAGAGCGTGACGACACTACGGGCCTCTGGGGTCTCCCCAAGATTTCTCCAGCACCTACGACAATGCCGGTGAGATGTGGTCGATGTGTTCTCGCAACCTGGTTGGCTTGTCGAGAGCTAAGAGTGTTTTCTCGGTGGGTTGAGAACCGGGCACGCGGTGGACTATACTGGTGCGACGAGGAGACCCGATGTCTGTAGTAGTGCACCCAATTTTTGGAATACCATTTGTGATGTCTAGACGATGATTTTGAGGGTTTCTAACAATGCTCGTATTTTCTTAGTGGTCGAGACCCGGACACTCATAGAGCTATACCCGTGCTTGGAGGAGAACATATTTGTTGTTCATGTGGTGTACGCAGTGTGTTCTCCCCGCTGGTTTTCGGGCTGAGCGAGGGTGACGGGATGCGATGCGGCTAGCTGCCGGCGCCCCTGGATAACCTCACTAGGGGCTGATTTGTAAACTCTCCTTGTTCTTTTTGATCATGCGTTCCAGACTTAGCCAAATTCTTGCAGTTTTTTAACGCACTCACACTCAGAGCCCATGTTTGTGTTTGCATGAGCCTGCAGCTCTAGGCAGCAGGTTGGGGTAGCATTGTTCTTGATGCAATGTGTGGGCTTCCATGCGCGTTGCTTAGTCTGCTGCCCCCTCAGTCTGCCGCTCTACAGTCTAAGTCTGGGTGCTCTAGGTTTGTTACTCAGAAACGCGCGCACCAGTGTTAGCGCGAGAAAGTAGCTGAAAACTGGAAGTAACTGATTAGGAGTGAAGAATGAGACACAATGGGAGACCCCTCCAAGAGCTAACCTCCCCTAGCTCTGTAGCTCTTGTTACTCAGTTCACCAACGAATCAGAAAACATCTCTATTGTCAGGCAGGTAGGTTTTCTCAGTGAGCCCTGCCAGACCGCCGGCGGCCCAAACCCGGGTGTAGTCCGTTTTGCCTGAAAACTGGACCATATCATAATACGCACGCTGCAAACGCAGTTGTGTGGTCAGAATCAGCTAGAAAAATAGCACTTAGGAGTTATGGCTGCCTAAATCCAAGCAGCGTCTATGCTATCCCCCGGTAGCAGCAGTGCCAGAAAATCATGAAACTCGGACCCAGGGCATGACATGGCGTTGGAAACGCAACCGTGGAGTCAAATATGACGCTAGACACGTGCAGACAACATATGCAGCGAGAGTGCTTGCCGGGGCCACGGTTGCCGAGAAGGTCTGCCGATGGAGCTAAGCACGAAGGAGGGAGGAGGCTCCACCGAACACAGTGTAGGCCTCGGCGTGCATCGGCTCCACCGGATGACACTCCATTAGCGTCGTGTCTTGCCATCAGTCATCTGCACGCCGATGTACACAAGCCATGAGGACACAACAAAGTACAAGTGAGAGATGTGAAACAAAAATCAACACTCACCCATGACTCACAAGCGCAATGCACGTGGACGAGCAGAGAGCACAGGGACAAAGAGGACAGGGAGAGAGAGAACCTCACAGACGCACACCAATTGCACTCACAATTTTTGAACGAGTCATGCTTCAGTGTCTTGGTCAAGATCAGCCAACTGCCGTGTTGTCTCAACACACACAATGCTGATCCCGCTGTCATGAAACAACGAACGGACATAGTGATACTCGACATTGATGTGCTTTGTGCGAGTGTGGTGCACGTCGTCATTGTGAGCAATGGCCATAGCACTCTCATTGTCACAGTGCAACGTGATGGACGAGACTGATTGACGCAATTTTGGACAACAGGTGGCACTGCCACACGCTCTCACACGCAGTAGAACCAAGGGCCACATACTCAGCCTGAGCAATGCTGCGTGCAACGCAGCCTTGTTTCCCACAACGTCAGGATATAGCGGTTCCGCCGACAAGGATGATCCACCCCGTACGACTCTAACCATCCGGACTGCCGTCTCAATCATTGTCGGTGTATCCAGTCACTACAATAGACGGCTGTCGACAAAACACGAGGTCTTGTTGTGAGATAGACATGACGTAGCAAAACACTTACATCTGGGCCTTAAAGTGGAGGTGACGCGGCTCCTGAGAGAACTCTGCGAGGAGGTTGACGGCGAACGCAATGTTCGCACCCGTCGTCGTTGCCTGGAACATCAGTGATCCGATGAGGCACAAGTATGTGGTAGGGTCTACTGGCTTCCCTACCACGGCTGGATCAGAACTCTTTGGCATCACCTGACCATCGGGCGACATGGGCGAGGATGCTCTTGGCACGAGGGGCATGTCCTCAACGAAGCGCCCTGACAGGGTACGAACGTAGGTGGCCTGATTGACATACAGGATGCCCACGGAGCGATCATGCTCAAGCTCCATGCCCAGAAAGACTCGTGCTGGCCCAAGGTCCTTCGTCTGGTAGGTAGCGTGCAGCAGGTCCGGTGATGCGATGAGTAGGTCGTCGACATAGACTATGACATCGATGAGGAGTTAAGGTTAATCACCCCAGATTCAAACACTTGATGATCAGTGTATCAGAAAGTGTATTCATGCATACAAGGATTTTTGACAAAACATCCACAAAAATGCATGCCAATAAATCCCAGAGGTACATTCCTTGTGTATAATATAAACTTTAATGGGCACCGTATGATTTTTAGTATTTTTTTCAAACAGTCCATGTTCACTAGTTTTTTCACTCCACAATACACTTGTTGGTACACAGTTTCACGGGTGAGGCAATTAGTCATATACGGCGACGAGAGTATAACCTCATGGACTGATGAATAGTGCAGGGTCAATAGAGTTGCGATGGAGGCTGCCGGTAAGAAGCGTACGACTGATCTCCTGGTTCAAGCAGCATGGTGTCTGCTTCAAGCTATAGAGGGCCTTCCGTAGCTTCCAGACCTTGTCGGAGCCGTCGTTGAAGCCTGGAGGCTGCACCATGCTGAGCCCTTGCCCTCTAGTGAGCTATGGAAGAAGGCGTTGCTCACATCCATCTCATGCAGTTCCTACCCATGTTGGGAAACTAGGCTGAACAACGCCCGGGTGATGGAGAACTGACTGACCGGGGCAAAGATCTGGTCATAGTCGATCCTAGGGACCTGAGCAAATCCCTTGGCTGTGAGATGGGCCTTGTACTTGTCTAGGGAATCATCTGGCATACACTTTTTCCGGAAAACCCACTTGGTACCGATGGCCTTACAGCCCGGGGGGAGGTCGACGAGCTCATAGACGTGATGTTGCCGAATGGCGGCAAGCTCGAAGGCGCATGCAGCCTCCCTGTGAGCAGCCTCGGGAGACGCCCAAGCCTCACGTAGGATGGCTCGGTCCACTAGTCGCTCCGTGGTGCAGACATTGAGGGCATGCGCGTCGCGCACCCCTGGTGGTATCCATGTGAGTGTGGTCGCAACGACATACCGGTGAGCCCGGAGCAAGGCATAGCCCAAAGCTGACCCTAGATGTAGATCAGCGATGATTGACAGTGTGGCCAAGCTAAGTGCCTTGGTGCCGGGGTCCCCACTCACGAACGTAGGAGTGGATCTGATATGAGATGAGGAGCCTCGTGGGATGTCAGGGGTTTGTGGAGTGAGAGGACGTGAGGAAGTGTCTTGAGTGCTCACTGTCGGCCTGGGTCTGAGGCCCTTGCCCCGACAACGTGTGTAGCGCGCCGATACGGATGGGGCAGCCGGGTCCGAGGGGCTGGCAGACACGGACGGGGCAGCCAGCCCTGAGGGGCTATCAAAGGCGGATGGGGCAGCTGGCCCTTAGGGGCTATCAGACATAGATGGGGAAGTTGGCCTTGAGGGGTCGTCAGACGTAGATGGGGAAGTAGGCACGGAGGGGCTGGTGGACACGAATGGGGAAGCCGGCCACGAGGGGCTAACGGGCATGGATGAGGCAGCCGACCCAGAGGGGTTGTTGGGCATAGATGGGGCAGCCGTCCCTGATGGGCTGGCGGACTCACACGGGGTAGCCGGCCCTGAGGGGCTAGCGGACACGGACGCAGCAGCCGGCTCAGAGGGGCTGGTGGACACGAATGGGGCAGCCGGCCCTGAGGGGCTGGTGGACTCGGACGGGACAGCCGGCCCTTAGGGTTTGGCGGGCACGGATGGGGCAGCCGGCCATGAGGGGCTGGCGGACATGGACAGGACAGCTGGCCTTGAGGGACTGCCGGACACGGACGGGGCAGGTGGCATTGAGGGGCTGGCAGACACAGATGGGGCAACCGGTGAAGACTTACCCGCGGGCGCAGACGATGGAACGCCTGGACGCGGCTAGACAGAGGACGGACCCACCACTCCCCCACATGACGGGAGGATCGTCAACGAGCCGGAGCGAATGAGGTCACGGGGAAACACGTCCTCAAAGAAGAGGGCATCGCGGGACTTGGAGATAAAGTCTCACGTGGGATCCTAGAAGCACCATGCCTTTGATTGACGCGAGACACCAAAGAAGGTGCACGAACAACCGCGAGGCTCAAACTTGCCACATTGGTGTGGGATAGGCAACCACACGATGGTTACGCACCCCCAGACACGGGCAGGACGTAGGTCGGTGCATTCTCCACACTAGTGCAGGTATGGGGTGGACTGATGAGGAATGGGTCTGTGGGGAATCCGGTTTAGACCCACGAGGTGGCGCAGAATGTCATCCGCGTGTTGTCAATTGGTGGTAACTGTCTTGGTCTCCCCCATGCGGAGGGAGTTGAACTCCTGAAATAGGCAGCTTGTCTCAAGGGCACTGGACAGGCGATGAGGGTGCTTGAGTACGTGCCAGGCTGCAGCCGGTTCAAGGAGGGCGCAAGTGGTGAGTTTGCCGGGGAAAGGCTCAAGGGCGAGGTATGTGGCTGGAGGAGCCACATGGACGAGGGCACGCACGGGGCGACCGGCGTCACAAACCTGGTCGACCTGGGTTGAGTCGAAGGGTAGGACACAGTAAGGCCACATGCTCTTTCCGTATTCCTAGATTCATTAGCTGAGTTCCCAGCTCCGGAACTGGACGCCAACCCGCAGCGGCGGCGGGGGGGTTTTCAAGTCCTTTGATCTACGGTAGGCACTAAGAGTGGTTCCTAGGACCGATGTCACCGTCTGTTGTTGGCGCTAGGTGTGTTGCTGCGCCAAGTATTACGTGGCATAAGAGATCGCTAGGCTCGCGTATCCAGGTGCAAAAACCGGTGCTTGCTGATCGTAGTGCGGCTGCTGCTATTATGGCGGCGGCTCCTGATGCTACTACTACGGCTGCTGATGCTCCTGCTACGGTAGCGGCTGCTGATGCTACTACTGTGACTGATCCAACTATAGCGGTGGCGGCACGTGTAGTGGCGCTAGCTGTTGTGTCACATTGTGAGCTGCTGGCGCAAAGCGGCGAGTGGAATTGTCGAGCCAGAATGACCGACGACAGAGCCTACAGGGTGTTGGCATTGCTGCTTTTGTTGCTGATGCTCTTACTACTGCTGCTACTATTGCTATTGCTCCCGTTGATGCTGCTCCTGCTGCTGCTACTGCTCTTGCTAATTCTTCTACTACTGCTGGTGCTATTGTGGCTAGTGCAGCTGCTGCTGCGGCAACGGTTGCTACTGGTGTTGTAAGTGCTACTGCAGTTGCTTCAGCTGCTGCAGGGAAGGGGGGCTAGGGGTCCCTTGAATTGAGGACCCCCTCCCCACAGGGGCCAATGGCCATAATGTTTGTTGGTCCTCCTTGTTTCACCTTTTGTTTTTTTCTCTTTGTGCTATTGATGCCAGCAGTGAAGTCATCCTGGGAAGGTTGTGTTGAATGTTTTTGCCCCTTGTTCAGTCTTGTATGACGGATCAGGAATGCTCTGCCCCTTGTGGAGGTATGACCCCTAGATCCGTTGTTGTGTGACTCACCTATGCTCTGTCTCTAGTAAGATATGAGCTGTGAGTACACCATGTGGGTGAGTGGTTGCCTTGGCCATTTTGTTGATTTGGCCAAGTGAGAGGTCATGAGTTCGATCCTGGCCCCATGGATATCTTGTTTGCTGTGGAAGCTTCCAAGAAAGAAAGTCCGTAGCTTCTTGGACGCTACATGGTTGGTCTGTTACCTTGACACTAGGATGCTTATGTGTCAAGCCCACAGTGCAAGTCTATTGGTGACGTGGCTGGTTCAGGCCACTTCCTAGGAATGTGCTTTTGAGTTCTACGACTGGACAGACAGCTATAAAAGGACTTGTCTTGCATGCTGATCAATCAACCCTTGCTTGATGCTCTCTTGCGTATTGATGACTTGAGCTCTTCTTGAGATGTAATGCTAAGGCGTTAGTACTCTTGAAGGTGAAGTGTATGCCTGATTAAGTTTGGGGTGCATGACACATGTCAACAAAGGAAGAAGGCCTAAAA
>SZWC01006962.1:20136-33673 GCA_023375785.1 Penium margaritaceum
GGAATGTGCTTTTGAGTTCTAGGACTGGACAGACAGCTATAAAAGGACTTGTCTTGCATGCTGATCAATCAACCCTTGCTTGATGCTCTCTTGCGTATTGATGACTTGAGCTCTTCTTGAGATGTAATGCTAAGGCGTTAGTACTCTTGAAGGTGAAGTGTATGCCTGATTAAATTTGGGGTGCATGACACATGTCAACAAAGGAAGAAGGCCTAAAAACCTTTGTGAGCCTTTCGGTTTCGCGGCTTCTTTGCCAGAGGTGGTTAGCTCAGCAGATATCAAAGGGTTATGGGCCCACTCCTGCGGTTAGGGAAGTTTCACGCACGCAACCGCTAAGGTCACAAGCAGTGAGAGCGCCTTCGCTCTCACCCAACTTCTCTGTTTGCATGGCAACATCAGCAGGAGGGGAATGCAACACATCTGCACCTTTCTACCTTGGGAGCTGTCATCAGCCTACACCAGCCTACATCAGCCTACATCTGCTTGCAACAGCCAACGTGAACAGGGGAAGCAGTTTCCTCTTTTCACACCAACAGCCTACAGCGGCCTCAAACACAGGTTCATCGGCATCAACAACAGGTGCAGCAGCTGTAGCAGTTGTAGTTGTAGGGATGGCAGGGACAGGGGAACCAGGGAATCATTCGCCCATCCTCAAGTTTGATGGAGAGGGGTTTGCACTCTGGAAGTGGCAGTTTGAGATCATCATGGATGACAGAGATCTGCTAGGATATTTTTACGGAACTATCCCAGCACCAAAGGAGGAGGGTGCTGACCTTGTGGCATGGGTCAAGCTCAACAAGAAGGCTCTCGCCATTCTTGTGTCCTCCATACAACCCTCCGTCCTTTCACTCATCAGCGGTTGTACAGTGGCAGCCACGGCATACGCCAAACTCAGCAAGGTGTTTCATTCCTCCTCACTTACCAACCGTCTCTTCATTCTACAAAACCTCATCAGCATGAGGCTTGGTGAAGGGGAGGATGTCTCCGCCTTCATGCAGAAGTTTGAGACGCTCTTGCAACAAGCCACAGGCATGGGGTGGGACCTGAAATCCGACATGCAGGCCATGATTTTTCTGATAACTCTGCCGGAAAGTTGGGACCCCATGATAACGGTAATTGGAGGGTGGACTGAAGATCTAGTTTCCTACACCACCATCTCTGAGTATGTGCGGAATGAAGCCATGCGTCGTAGTAATAGTGAAGCAAACATGGCTACCTTTGCCTCATAGAGCAGCGGCACCTTCCGCAATACCTCCTCCTCTGGGTACAAGGGAAACAATAGCACTAGCAACAATGGAAGGGATGCAAAGCGCCAAGGAAGCTGCCACAACTGTGGCATGGCTGGACACTGGGCTCGAGAGTGCCGTGCACCCAAGAGAGAGGGAGAAGATGGGGATGAATGGCAAGGGGAAAATGGTGGGAAGGATTGCACAAGCTTGATGGCTGAGTGTGCCTCCAACAAAGGGAGGGCGATACTCAAGCCAGGAGCCTATAACCTTGACTCGGGTACAAACGAGCACACCACTTACGAGAAGAGAGACTTCATCTTTCTTGCTCCATGTAGCAAAAACTTCAGAGTCGCCAACGGCAAGGTTGAGGCAGCAGAGGGGATTGGTGACAAGCCGGTCACAGTGGGTGTCAACGGTGGAGATTCCGACCTCAAGCTAGAGGGGGTCGTCTACTTGCCCTCCTTCACAGCCAACCTGCTCTCCGTCTCTAAGAAAAATGACCATGGCATGACAGTGGTCTTTACTGAGAAGGAAGCGGTGATAGTTCCTACCAAGGATATCAACATCTCCTACTCTGCCAAGAAGGTTGTCGCACAAGTTCCTCGCGTTGATGGAATCTACGTCTTGCAGACCAAAACAACAACTTCAACGGTTGAATCTTTGGTGGAGAGTGACAATGAGGAGAGCAGCGATGCAGACTTAGATGAGGAAGGACATGTTGGAGTAGGAGAAGTATTGGCAGCAGATGATTCAACAACAAAACCGCAAGCAAATACAGCCATCGGGGCTGTTCATTCTAGCTTGTGCACATCCTCCGAGAACCTGTGGCACAGGCGCTTTCGGCACGTGGCTCATCGCACATTGGAGCTCATGGGAAAGCAAGAGCTAGTGCGTGGGATGGAGCTAGGTGGTGAGGTGGAGGGAGCGGAGATCATGTGTGAGCCATGCCTTCAAGGCAAGGCGAAAAGGAAACCGTTCAAGCGCAATGGCACACGTGCTCTCGCACCTCTTGATCTCGTCCACTCTGACGTATGTGGTCCCTTTCGCATACCGTCAAATGGAGGCAACAGGTATTTCCTCACATGCATCGACGATAACAACCACAAAGTCTAGATATACATTCTCAAAAAGAAAAGTGTGGTGAAGGAGAATCTGCAGGCCTTTGTCGCTATGGTTGAGCGACAGAGTTGAAAGAAGGTGAAGGCATTCAGGACGGACAATGGGGGAGAGTACGAAGCTTGCAGGGAGTGGCTCAAGACACAAGACATTGAACACCAGAAAACTAAGCCCATACTCACCTCAAAGCAACGTTGTAGCACAGAGGATGAACCAGACACTCCTAGGCATGACAAGGTGCATGCTCTTTGACACCAAGCTTCCTCCTAGGTTCTGGGCTAAAGCAGCACGTACGGCTACCTACCTTGTCAACCTCACACCTGCAGCAGCTCTACAAAGGAGAGGCAAGAAGAAGCAGACACAGCAGTTGAAGATGCCTCAAGAAGCATGATCAAGCAGGAAGCCGGATGCCTCCAATCTCAAGGTGTTTGGTTGCACCGGGTTTGCCAAGGTCCAGGCTGGTGAGGGCCTTGGAAAGCTCGATGCAAGAGCACGAAAGTGCATTTTCATCGGCTATGACACCGCCCATAAAGCTTATTGACTGTGGGACCAAGGAGCCAAGAAGGTCATCCACAGCAAAGACGTGGATTTCCACGAAACGTCTCTAAGTAAGGGAGAGCATCTCGAACTCGAGAACGCTCCAAAATAGGGAGAGTGGCTCACTCTCCTTGAAGAGGGAGACGAAGCACCAGCACAATGGCATGGGATAGCTGCTACAATCGGGAGAGGAGCTCATGAAGATGACTCGGAGGAATCAGACTCTGATTTCGACGTATCCAATCCTCTGGAACATGAGGAGGATGCCTCTCCCATCATCAACGACGAACCAGACCTCTAGCCTCCACATCAACAGCACCAACCAGCAGGTTCAAGGAGGAGTTCATGCCTCAAAGTACATCGGCAGCATTACGACGCAGATAGGGGTGAATGGACAGGCTTCAACTATTCACTCTTGGTTCAAGAGGAGCCAACTTCTGTCGCAGACGCACTCACTCGGCTTGACAAAGCACAGTGGAACGAAGCAATTCGCAGTGAACTCAGCTCCATTGAAGAGAATGGGACATGTGTGCTGGTGGAAAGACCTGCCGGGGCTCACGTTGTGGGGTCCAAGTGGGTGCTGAAAGTAGACAGGAAACAGGATGGCAAGATAGACAAGTACAAGGCACGGGTGGTAGCAAAGGGGTTCTCCCAATGGCCTGGCACAAAGTATGATGAGACCTTTGCTCCAGTTGTGACGTTTGCCTCCATCCAGTCAATGCTCGCCATTGCTGCTGCCGAGAACATGGAGGTCCACCAGATGGATGTCAAGACAGCCTTCCTTTATGGCAAACTTGATAAGGAGGTATTGATGGAGGTTCCGGAGGGGGTTGATGCTCCTGAGGGCAAGGTGTGCAGATTGGTGAAGGCACTCTATGGGCTAAAACAAGCGCCAAGACTTTGGTACCAGGAGATGGACATGTTCATGGCCAAGGAGTCCTTCATGCACTGCCATAATGACCCTAGCATGTACGTGCATGAGAGTGACAAAGGGACTATGTTGGTCGCCTTGTACGTTGATGACCTGATTCTATGCTCCTCTTCGACGCAGCTACTAGACGATCTCAAGGGGCAGATGAGTGGCAGATTTGAGATGAAGGACATGGGTCCTCTTGACTTCTATCTTGGAATTGCCATCAAGCGTGACAGAGCAGCAGGTACCATCAGCCTGAACGAGACAAAATACATCGACTCCATCCTCAAACGATACGACATGGCAGATTGCAAACCTGCCGGCACACCCATGAGCTCGGAGTGCAAACTCTCCACCTCCATGTCCCCATCCAACAAAGCGGAGAAACCTGACATGCTGGGCATCCCATATCAATCTACAGTGGGCAGTCTGATGCATGCCATGGTCGCCACCCGACCAGATATAGCCCATGATGTTGGGCAGGTGAGCCGGTTTGTGGCCAATCCCGGTCCACTTCACTGGCAGGCCGTGAAGCGCATCATGCGCTACCTTCAGGGGACGCGGCACGTGGGACTCCAGTCTGGAGGCATCGCTGGATCCGCATCCCTCCATCTCATGTGCTACACTGATGCTGATTGGGGAGGGAATATCAATGACAGAAAATCTACCTCCGGCTTTGTGTGTATGTTGAATGGAGGTGCAGTCAGCTGGGCAAGTCGCAAGCAGGAATGTGTCCCTCTGTCAACAGCTGAAGCTGAGTACATCGCCTTGGCTGAGGTGTGTAAAGAGATGAAGTGGCTACAAAGCTTGCTATCTGAGATGAAGGCACCACAGGCAACGGCTACGGTCATCAAGATTGACAACATGAGCGCCATTGACATGTCAAAGAACTCCGTCCTGTCCAGGCACACAAAGCACATCGAGAACCACTACCACTACGCTCGAGACTTGGTCTACAAGCAGACATTGGAGCTCGAGTATGTCGGTACCAAGCTCAACCGGGCTGACATGCTTACAAAGCCACTGGACAAGGATCTCCACCAGGCGGGCAGGCAAGGTATCGACATGGTCAACGCAAGTGATGACGAATGATGATGGCCACTGACGCAAGGTGCAAGGGAGAGATTTGTTGAATGTTTTTGCCCCTTGTTCAGTGTTGTATGACGGATTAGGAATGCTCTGCCCCTTGTGGAGGTATGACCCCTAGATCTGTTGTAGTGTGACTCACCTATGCTCTATCTCTTGTGAGATATGACCTGTGATTACACCATGTGGGTGAGTGGTTTCCTTGGCCATTTTGTTGATTTAGCCAAGTGAGAGGTCATGAGTTCGATCCTGGCCCCATGCATATCTTGTTTGCTGTGGAAGCTTCCAAGAAAGAAAGTCCGTAGCTTCTTGGACACTACATGGTTGGTCTGTCACCTTGACACTAGGATGCTTATGTGTCAAGCCCACATTGCAAGTCTATTGGTGACGTGGCTGGTTCAGGCCACTTCCGAGGAATGTGCTTTTGAGTTCTAGGACTGGACAGACAGCTATAAAAGGACTTGTCTTGCATGCTGATCAATCAACCCTTGCTTGATGCTCTCTTGCGTATTGACGACTTAAGCTCTTCTTGAGATGTAATACTAAGGCGTTAGTACTCTTGAAGGTGAAGTGTATGCCTGATTAAGTTTGGGGTGCATGACACATGTCAAGAAAGGAAGAAGGCCTAAAAACCTTTGTGAGATTTTTGGTTTCGTGGCTCCTTTGCCAAAGGTGGTTAGCTTAGTAGATAACAGGTTGACTTTTGCAACTGATGTTGCGTTATCTGTAGAGTTGCTATTCCTTTTTTTGTTGTTGGTGATGTCAGTAATGACATCACCAATGATGTCAGCTAAAACATTGATGACGTCAGCAGTGGTTATTGCTGAAGCTGCTGGTGTGTCAGCTGCATGGTGGCTACTACTATTGCTGTAGCAGCTGCTGCTACTACTACTGCTCATGCTGCTGCTGGTGGTGGTTAGCTACTGTAGCTACTATTGCTGCTGCTGCTAATGTTGCTCCTACTACTACTGTTGCTGCTAAGATTGCTGTTGATGCTACAATTGCTACTGCACCTACTGTTGTTGCTGAGCCACTGCGTGCTATTGCGATTGTTGTGGCTACTGCAGCGGCCGTGGTAGTAGCAGCAGTAGTTGCAGCTTTTTGGATGGGGGATTTTTCTTCCCCTTTTTTTTCTTGCTTGGTCGTTGCTGCGAGCTTGCTACAAGCCACAAGCAACAAGCAGCGAGCACGCAGCTTGCTGCACGTTGCTTGCTGCTGGTTAAGAGCAGCAAGCTCGTTGCTTGTTGTGGGCAATAGGCTGTGAGAAGCTGCAGCTGGTGTTGTTGCTGTTGCAAACTGCTGCTGCTATGTGCTTTTGCTGGCTCCTGCAGGCTGTTGCTAGCTGCGACAAGCTCCTGCTAGCTGATGCAGGCTATTTTTGGCTACTTCTTGCTGTTGCTGCTGTTGCAACTGGCTGCCGATGCTGCTCGTTGTTGCTAGGCACTGTTGCTGCTGCAAGATGCTGCGGGCTGCTGCTGCTCCAAGTTGCCACGAGCTGCTATTGCTGCCGGCTGCTATTCCTGAGCACAGCTGCTGCTGGCTGCTGCTGCCACTACTCGCTGCTGCTGCAAGCTACTGTTGCTATTACTGCTTGCAGCACGATCACTCTTGGTCGACGTACGTCATCGTCGTGATGCGTGACGTCGCTGGCCGCTCACCTCCTCGCGTCGCACGTGGGGGTCAGTGCTTCTAGAAAAATCGGTAGCATTTCCCCCGGTCCAATGGCCGTGGGGCTGGTGATGCCGCCACCAGGCTGGTCAGTGCTGCCGGAAAACATTCGGCAGAGTTTCCCCTGCACTGGTGTGTATGGGGGTCTGCCGGGGTCGTCTGGCACCTGTACCCCAGTCTTCTGTTGCTGCTGCTACGCTCTGGCTTAGATACCAAGCTCAAAATACTAGGCAGTCGGTTGGGGCAGCAGCGTTGTTGATGCAACGTGCGGGCTTCCACACTTATTGCTTAGTGTGCTGTCCCCTCAGTCTGCCGCTATAGAGTCCAAGTCTAGGTGCTCTGGGTTTGTTACTCATAAACACGCTCGCCAATGTTAGTGCCAGAAAGCAGCTGAAGATTGGAAGTAGCTGATTAGAAGTGAAGAATGAGACACAATGGGAGACCCCTCCAAGAACTAGCCTCCCCTAGCTCTGTAGCTCTTATTACTCAGTTCACCAACCAATCAGAAAATAGCTCTATTTTGAGGCAGGCAGGTGAGCCTTGCCAGACCGCCGACGGCCCAAACCCGGGCGTCGTCCGTTTTGCCTGAAAACCAGACCATACCATAAAATGCACGCTGCAAACGCAGTCGTGCAATCAGAATCAGCTAGAAAAATAACACTGAAGAGTTATGGCTGCCTTAACCCAGGCAGCGTCTACGCTAACCCACAGTATCAACAGTGCCAGATAATGATGAAACTCGGACCCTGGGCATAACATGGCGTTACAAACGCAACAGTGAAGTCAAACACAATGCTCGACGTATGGAAGCATCATATGCACCGAGAGTGCCCGCCGGCAACACGGCCGCCGAGAAGGTCTGCCGATGGAGCTGAGCACGAAAGAGGGAGGAGGCTCCAACAAACTGCGTGTAGGCCTCGGCGTACGTCGGCTCCACCGGATGACACTCCATCCGCGTCATGTCTCGCCATCAATCATCTGCATGCCAATGTAACCAAGCCGGGAGGACACAACAGAGTACAAGTGAGAGATGTGAGACAAAAATCAACACCTGTATGTCCTAATTAATTCTAACTTGGTATCACAGAATACGGGGGCATATGAGTCGCAGAAGCAACAGTAGTGGGCGGAACAGAGAGAGAATGCGCCATGTGGTGCTATACCGGTAGCAGTGTGAGGGAGCGCGAAGTGACTGGACATGAATTTTGAAGGGGTGGAGAGCAGCGAATTGCAGTAGTAGCGGCTGCGGTAGTAGTAGTAGTAGTAGTAGTAGCAGACGCAAAAACAACAGTAGCAATGGCAACTGTAGTGCGTCGCAACAAGAGCAGTGGCAATAAAAAAGTCGCTAATAGCAACAGGAGTAGTGGCGACAACAGGAGTAACAGCAACGGGCAACAGCATTTGCAACAGTTACGCCTACGTTTGCAGCAGCAGCGGCAGTAGCTACTTTGCCGTGCAACAGCAGTAACAATGTCGGCCGCATCTGTGGTGGCATATAGCAACAACAGTAGCAACCCTAGGAGAAAACAATAGCAATAGTGATAGTTGTAGTGTCGCAAAGCAATAGTAGTAACTACAGGTATAGTAGCGGCGACACATAGTAGCAGTAGTAGCGGTGGTAGCAGCAAGTGGTAGCAACAGCAGTAGGACAGAGTAGGAAGCTACAGTAGCAACGGCGACAAAAAACAGCAGCATCCGTGGTGATAGAAAGCAAGCAGCAGTAGCAGCTGCTACTACGTAGAGGAGTAGCAGCACCAGCTGCTACAGTAGTGGAAGAAGCAACAGTAGTAGCGGAAGCAGTAGTAGTAGGAACAACCGCAGTAGTTGCATCCGCCGATGTAGCTACTGCTGCCGAATAGGCCTCGCAACCCACCTCTGAGGGCACCCCCTCGGAGGGTCCCCCTCTAGCCCCAACAAAGGTTCCCCCATGGAGGGGGCCTCTTAGCCCCTTCGACCCCGTCGGCCCCGTCGGCTCCGTTGACCCCGTCGGCTCCATCGGCCGATAGACGGAGCGGTGGGCTTAGAGGTACGGACAGACCACCTCCCCCCCCTCACTCTTGCTTGCTCGCCCGCTCACTCACTCGCTCACTCGCTTGCTTACTTGCTCACTCCCTCGCTCGCCAAGCGAGTGAGCAAGGAGCGAGGGGGGGCGACCTGACATCGCCCCCTCCTTTTTTCATTTGCCCCCTTTCCAGGGGGCGATCCAGAAAAGGGTGACGAGCAAATCCGAGGTGAGCTGTGAAAAAGAAAGGAGGGGGCAATAAATATTTGATTGGAAGAAAAACAAAAAATAAAACAATATACACTCAATCCATTGAAAGATAACATGAACATCGTCCACTTGTAGTACCTATCATAAGGGGTTGTAGAGTAGCCCAACTGCTCACCACCAACTGCAAAAATAGCCCCTATAATAGTTGCAGCAGTACCACTTGTAAAACCAGCAGTCAGAGCAGTAGAAGTAGCGGCTTTTGTCGTAGCAGTAGTAGTGGCGGTGGAGTGGCGACGATTACATAGTGAGGAGTAGCTGTAGCAGCCTTGTTGTCTCATCCTCCCAGCAGACGACGGATTGTGTCTTCAACGACGAATTCTATTTCATGAAACTTTGTGGAACACTATCTCTTTCGGGCCCACTGATGAGACCCTATACTTCACTTTGTCGGATCGACGGTGTATTCGACTTTGTTCATCTCCGAGGGTTGGGTCATCTACCGCTTGGAGCAGCAGCCGCACTTGCAGCCACCACACCTTTGCTTCTTGGAGTAGTTTTTACTCCATTAGTGGCAGCAGTACTAGAAACCGCAGCTTGTAAGACTCCCCTCTCCAGGCGTGCTATGGTAGTGCAGCTCGTCTCATCTGATCACACTTGCTGACCCCGCCGCCAAGACCTACAGAGTGATAGTGTCTGCCAGTGTCCTCCTCTCCTGCGGCTTGGTACAAACCACTAGGAGTAGGTGCGCTTGGCACCTATCCATCGTCAGGGACGTGAGATGAGTACGCAACCATGGGAGCAGGCGTCTTATGCGTTTGCTTGCTACTACTGTGGTGATGGACGTCATGGTTGGCGTCGGTATTGGACGTGGTCTTGTGGCTGGCATCCACCTTGGCTTCAGCCTTGTCCAAACATGCGTCCTCCGTAGCATGCGGATCTTCTACAGTTGATAGATCCCTTAGCGGGACCTATGGCGACCATGTTGGCCGAGATCCACGGCCTGAGGTGGATGGTGCAGCAGCTTTGTGACGTTATCGTTACCGAGCGTACTTCTGCTGCTTATTTGTTGACGACCTCCTTGATCTCATCTTCTCCTCCTGTTTCATCCGAAGGCCTCTCTCCTGCTCCACCTACCAGAGTTTCCCAATCTGCCACCATCCTTTTGATCCTCCACTCTTCTACTACCATGACGCCTCCTTGCGATGACATGTCTTCATGTAGTCGCTCTAGTTATGTGTCCACGTGGCGTCGGCGTCAGCACTCTGCACATCGTGCTCGCGCCAGTCTTGATAGATCCTCTACCTCCTCCGCTTTCGTTGTTGTCCCTGTTGAGGGAGACTGTGGTCATCGCACATTGCCTGGTGTAAGCGCAACAACATAATCCGCACCCCAGTCATACCGTGGTGCCCCATTTTCAGCTCAGGCAGATGCAGAAAACACAGCGGCAGTACAGGACGTGGAGTCTGATTCCGACATGGCGTTCATGGTGGAGACTTGCGTGTCATTGAGATCAACTTCCACGTCCAGGCTAGATCCACATTTTCTTCAGTAGTAGGTTGCATGAGGAGGAGTACATGCCTCATGTGCCTCGGCGGTACCATTTGCGGCTCTGATCGATGGCGACCCGGTGGTGGCACACGAGTCCCGTACGGATGTGGATGTCCCTTATGGAATTCCAGGGGAGTTGGTGGAGGAGGTTCACACCAGCTCGGCAACGGTCATAGTGGAGGAGCAGAGTGGAGCGGCTGGTCTTTCAAACGTGGAGGCATTCTTAGGAGCAGCATTACTCAAAGATATCACTATGACATATGTTTTAGCAGACAGGACAGGCTCGACCTTTTCATGGACACAACCCGAGGACCAGCATTAGCATCAGGAGTTGCCCATGCTCCCAGAGTCTATGGGTTCTTGTACACACGGAGGAGGAGCGTCACACATGGTACACTCAGGTGATCATCCTTACTCTATCATTGAGGGGGTGACAGCGACCAATCTTCCCGGTGAGACGATACATGAGCGCCAGCTACACTTGCTCGTTACCTTGAATGGCATTAGATCAGTCGTTGAGCCAGAGTCTTACACAGCTTTGTCCATTACGTCAGCAGCTGAGGAAAGTGTAGCAGATCAGACCACGCGGATGGAGTCACCTCGTCAACAGGAGCTGAATTCTCCCCTCGCGTGTTCATTGTTGGTGACCCTTTTTATCACATCCACATTGAGAGTGGCAGTACCTGCACAGACTCTGACGACTGTACCTTCTCCTTCTCTCTCAGCACGCAACCGCTCATCCCTCCTTGTCTGACAGATACAAGCTGTAGTCGCAATGCGACACCTTCAGCTACGTCAAAATGTCTAGCATCTTAGCATACTCCGAGTATGGTTGACCCCCAGGAGGATGCAACAGCACCGACTCCATCGTCTTCAATAGCAGAGACGTAGATGGAGTTGTACTTGGGAGTTCTACAGTCTGCGTGTGCAGCATCCAGTGAGATAGAGTTGATCTTACGTGAGGCAGACATGTGCCACCTCCACTTGTCTGAGGAAAACTATGCTGACTTACAAGAGCGTGTAAAGACGTTGCGGCAGGAGGTGATTGCAACGCGAGAGCACCACCACTATCGGCATAAGCTCTTCACTACCAAGATCTCACACATCCATACTTGAAGACGATCCTGTTCTAGCTCCAAGTATGACATCCAATTGAGACACTACTATAGGAGAGGTGAGCATGCCTTTAGTTTCCGCCATCCTTGTTCCTGTTGACTCCATCATCACTCCTTGTTCTTCAGCTGTTGCCATCACGCACCTTTAACCACAGGCCTCAGATGCTCCATTGTCATCTTCATCCATGTGTGGTGATCCGGTTCGTCGTTACAGCCCTCCTCCTCTTGTGGTGGTGTACCCTTGTACTTTAGGGTGCTCTATCCCGCCTCGGAGGCTAGCTCCGCCACTTCGTCCACGCTTGCGTGCTGCTTGTCGATTCCCTTTCCTCAGGCGTACACAGATGCATCACAGTGGAGTGGAGAGAGAACACACTGTGAGTTGGGACCCTTCGCAGTCACACGAGGATTGGTACACTCAGGGTGATGTAGGGGCGACGTGAGGAGTCGTAGCTCAAGACATCACTTCGTCTTTGAGGGTGGGAGCAGACTCGTACGTGACAGGGGGAGCTGTCACTATGTGATGGAGAGACCACATGATTTATCGCCCAAGATCTGTTCAGCTACGATATCAACATCTCCAGCGAGGACATCGATGCCTGGATCATGTGCCTAGGGGGAGTGGTGTGTGGACCTCGACTGGACGCGATGTCATGGGAGATGCATGGGGAAGGGTTCATGCTCTGCTATGAGCTTACTAAAATAGTAGGCTTGTGGCTCATGGTACGTGCTTTCACGGCTACATGTGGATGGTAGCACTCTATTATTCGAGACCCGGACACTTGGTGGGTTGTACTAGTGTCACAAGGAGACCATGTGATCATGTGTCCTCGTGTGTGGCCATACTACGTGTGGCATGAGCATGCAACCTGGATTTCTCACAATCGTCAAAACCCAGACACGTGGTGAGTTGCACCTGCGTTAGACGAGACCCCCCTAACATCCCATGTGTTGGTTGATAATGCTATAGTGGCCGGCATACGGACACCTATTGGATTGCTGGTAATGGTCGAGACCTTGGCACTGGTACTGCCAATCTCACGAGGAGACGCTCTTATCGTCTAACTTGTGTATGATGTGCATAACTCCTCAGATGGTCGAGACCAAGACACTTGGTGGGATGTACCAGTTTGGTGAGGAGACCTTGTGACCATCATGCTCCTGAGGGACATTGGGCCTACCTTTTGTGCTTGGATGGACAGCAAATGTGTGTGTGTGGTTAACGACAGAGTGTGGTTTGGTATCTGCTGTTGTTCCATGCCTTTGTTCATTTATTCCGGCATTGACGGCTATGTTAGCCAGGGGGAGTGTTGGTTTGTGTGGCTTCCACCCGTCACAACTGACGCTGATGGATTACCCATAAACCATACATTGGTTGAATAGGGCACAGGAGAGCGTGACGACACGACGGGCCTCCCGAGTGTCCCAAGACTTCTCTAGCACCTACGACAGCACCGGCAAGACGCGATCAATATGTTCCGGCAACCTGGTTGGCTTGTCAGGAGCTAGGAGAGTTTTCTCGGTGGGTTGAGACCCGTACACTTGGTGGAATATACTAGTGCGAGGAGGAGACCTGATTTCCGAAGTAGTGCTTCCAATGTTCAGAAAGTGATTTGTGATGTCTAGACGCTGACTTTGAGTGTTTCCAACACTGCTCGTGTTTTCTCAGTGGTCGAGACCCGGGCACTCAGAGAGCTATTCCGGTACTTCGAGGAGACCATCTTTGTTGTTTACGTGGTGTTCTCCCCAGTCACTCGTTTGGGCTCAGTAGGGGTGACGAGGCCCGATGCAGTTAGCTGCTGACGCCCCTACATAAGCTCGCTAGGGGCTCATTTGTAAACTCTCCTTGTTCTTTCATATCATGCGTACCAGACGTAGCCGAATCATTTCGGTTTTGCAATGCACTCACACTCAGAGCTCATGTTTGTGTTTGCATGAGCCTGCATGCCCTTATCAATTCTAACTCCAAGTACACATTCGAAGCTACCGTAATAGACATGTCAGCAGCTGCTACGAGAGTGCAAGGATGACAGATTGCACAAGGTTGGCATAAGCCATGGAAGCTTGACTTTGAAGCTGGCGGAACGGAGCGAGTAAGTACAAACACAAGCCACAG
>SZWC01006962.1:42939-53325 GCA_023375785.1 Penium margaritaceum
GCAGGGAAGAACGCAAAGGCTGTGGCAGCTGTGGCCAAGGTTCAGTGCAGGAGCATGACTCCTGTGGAGTGGCACGTCAACTACATGCATTACATGCCCACATTGCGTGACCTCACGCTGAAAGTGTTGTCTCAGCCTTGTTCGTCATCTGAATGTGAGCGTGTGTTCTCCACTCATGAGTTGGTGCACACTGCACGTAGGAACCGCCTGCTCGTTTCAACGCTGGAGTTGCTCGTCCGCTGCAATGTCAGACTGCGAAAGCACTATGGGAAGAGCGGCGGGCGAGCAGCAAAGCAGTTTCCACAAGCAACAGAGGCAGCAGAAGGAGAGGAAGCAGATGACGGAGAGGCAAGTGAAGATGATGGGGAGATTGTGGAGGAGGGGGGCGAGGTGCAGCTGCTCAATGAGGATGAAGAGGACGGCAGTGAGAGTGATGAGGGTGAAGATGAGGAGGAGGACATCATCGGTGCGGAGGGAGATGACGACGTCATTGAGCTGGAGGCCAACATTCGTGTTCTGGTTGACTCTCCCATGTTACCGCATGCACATCGTGTACGCATGCGGCAGGAGCCCCCGGCCATGGCATCTGGAAGCAGGCAGACCAGTTGCAGCCAGACTCGTGCAGCAACTACAACAGCTGATCCAGCCTCTGATGCAGGAGGCACTTCAGCAGCAGCTACAGCAGCAGGTACAACAGCAGCTACAGCAGCAGGTACAGCACCAGCTACAGCTGAAACGCCCGGCGCAACAGAATCAACTGCTGCAGGAGCACCTTCAGCACCTACTTCACCACAAGCAACTGCCGGAGCAGAAGCAACTCCTGCAACTCCTGCTTCAGATCCAACCCCTGCAACTCCACCTCCACCCCCACATGAAGCAGGAGGGCTAGATGCTCATGCCAGTGGGCAAGCTTCACATGCCCGTGCCTCAGGCACAAAACGCCAGGCTGCCGGGGAGAAGGCAGCCAAGCGTGGACGTGCTAAGAAGTAGGAAGGCTACATTGTCTCTGTCAAATCACTCCTTGAATAAATTTCATTGCCATTCTATTCCTGTTTGACTAGCTGCACCTGTTTGACTTGCTTCCAATGCCTAGCTATTCCTTGCTCAATGTAATGTACAACATGCAGCTGATAGTTGCATTGACACTGTGCTTACAATACTTTCAATGTTCTGTCTGTCCTGCTTACAAAACCTTGCTAATGATCATAGAATGTAGTGTGTAACATGCAAATGGTAGCCAGAATGTATGGCAATGTGCCATGCACGTGCCTCTGTTCACATGTATGTGAATGGGGCCTAAAACTGAGTGGAGGTACAGTTTAAGTGGTAAGATTTGAAGTTAGAATTTCAATGTGTAGTGTACTCATGAAAACAATACCTGATGAAAATGGTCACGTTCAGCTTTCTGGCATAGTGGGTGCCGCTAAAACCAGCGTTGTGAAGGGGCCACAACGTTGTCCCCATAATGGACTACAACGTTGTTCGCTGTCCACAACGTTGTGGCTTTGTACGTGGTACGTAGGTCAACATTGGAGTGTGGCCGCACCCACTCAGGTTTTTGGTGTGACCGCAACGGCGAGTACATAGGGGACACTACCGCCAATCTTGCCAATCATGGGGGCCGTCATGAGACATCCGCCCTTGGGACACCACAGCAAAACAATGTCCCCGAGCGCTAAGATTGCACCATGGCCGATGTTGTTCGCGCCATGCGTGTCAAGTCCGGTTTGTCCGGAGACTTCTTCTTTGAGGTCATGTCCTACATGACTTGGGTGTGGAACCGCGTTCCCCATGGTCCCCGACCCTTCTGGGCCACACTGTACACATTATGGTGCGGTCAGCGTGCCGATCTTCGGCCTCCCCGTGTCAGGGGGGTGCATCGCCAGCGTCTGGCTCCCCGAGGACCAACCGGATACCAAGGTTGTCCCTCGTGGCCGTCAATGCATCTTCGTCGGTGTCTCATGTCAGTCCAAGGACTGGCGCTTCTGGGACCCAGTCCGGCACCATGTTGTTGAGTCCCGTGAAGCCCTCTTCTTTGAGGACCTCTTTCCTCGTCATCTCCCTCGCGTCCTGTCTACCTCCTCTCTCACTCCGTTGATGTCATTTTGTGGGGGAGATCCTAGTTACGCCGCCACTCTGGCTCCAGAGGCACAGGTCGTCCTGCCTGTATTCACACCCCCAGCAGGGGATGGCCCCGATGCTCCTCCCTCACCGCCCATCTCACCGCCCAGGTCCCCTGTCGGTAATGTGGCGCACCCGTTGGAGTCTTAGTCCTCCACTAAGTCCGCAGCCCAGCCAAACCTCTTGCCTGACACCCTTCCTGCCTCCGATGCACCCACCACTGTGGATCCGCCCATGCCTAGCGCTTCTCCAACATCAGACTCGGCGCCTACCTCCGCCTTGCCACCTCGTCCATGCTGTGCTTCCACTGCCGTCACTCGCACCCCGGCCAACCAAGTCTACACCCGCCCTCTTGGCGGCATTCTATGGCCTCATAAACTGGCACAACCCCCGGGTCCTTGCACTAGTGTCCCCCGTCCACCCTCTAACACACCCGTCGATACACCTTCCTCTCCTCACACTATCATGAGTAGTGAGCCCGTCATCAAGGTCCTTGGCCTCATGGTCCTTGGCTTCGTTGCCCACAACACTCACCCAGGCTTAGCCCTGAGCTACGCTCTCATCTCCCGGGAGCATCGGCGTACGGTCACTGCCACTCTGGCGTGGGCTACTACAAGACTTTACGCCGCCCGTGTCCTCACGGCACGACTGTCCTCCCTGGCACTCGACCCACAGAGCCTACGAGAGGCCCGTGCCGCTCCCCACAAAGACCAATGGGAAGCTGCCTGTCGGGAGGAGCTCACCGTAGTATACGAGCTCGTGGATTTTCCCCTTATTTGGCCTTAGGGGCGAAGTGGCTATTTGGCCGAAAGTGGAAGCCAAATGGTACTCTCGACAAGTACAAGGCCCAGCTCACCACCAAAGGCTTCTCCCAGGTTATTGGAGTTGACTACATCCACGTCTTTACCCTGGCTGGCTGTTTCACCACCAACCGGGCGCTCTTCAGCCTCGTCGCACAACATGGTTGGGAGCTCCACTAGATGGACGTGAACAACGGCTTTCTTCACGGTACTCTTGATGGTGAGGAGCTCTACATGATCTAGCCCCTCGCTTTGAGGATAGGACGGGCCAATTCTTGTGACTTCAAAAGGCCATGCATGGCCTCAAGTAGTCTCCTCAGTGCTCGAACATAGCGATCAGCCTTACCCTTCTGAAGGGTTGATTCCTGGACCATCTTAAAAACGAAGAAAAATAAAGAAAGGGTGGATTTCTCCGGAGCATTACAAACCCGGCACTCTTCATCACTCCTCCTAGGACTCCCTTTGCTATGATCCCCGTCTACGTGGACGACCTACTCATTGTGTCTCTTGACCTTGCGGCTCTTGAGCAGATGAAGGAGCGCCTGAAGGCAACCTATAAGATGAAGGATCTCGGGCCAGTGTAGGTGTTTCTAGGCATGGAGATTGAGCGTGATCTCGCGCACGACATCATGCAGGTACATCAGGCAGCGTACGTTCGGACGATCGCTGACCGTTTTGCCGATCTCACGACCACTGTCCCCGGCACCTCCACCCCCATGACCCGAAACGGGCAGGCAATGGTGAATGCTACTGAAGCTAACACCTTGGGTGCAACGGTGGACATCACGGCATTCCTGCTCGTCATTGGGTCACTCATGTTTCTCGCCACCACCGCACGAGCCGCCATCATCTTTGCTGTGAATGTCCTCACCTAGTTCTCATAGGCCCCACACCAGCTACACCTTGATGCAGCTGTCCGCATGTTGCGGGACGTTGTCTCCACCCCACGCTTAGCCCTCAAATTCTGTCGTAAGATGTCCATGGTGACCATTGGCTACACTGACAGGGACTGGGTGTAGAGCCAAGATGCAAAGAGTCGCACTGGCTGAATTTTTCTCATTGCGGGCATGGCAGTGCCATGGTGCAGCGGGAAGCAAAGGTGTGTCGCACGCAGCATAGCAGAGGCACAGTACATGACTTTAGGTGCTTGTGCGTATGAGAGTGTGTGGCTGCATTGCTTGTTGGGTGAGTTGCATCAGCCTATGTCGTCCATCATCTTGCACTGTGAAAACAAAATTGTCGTTGCGATTGCTCATAATGATGGTGTTCACCATGCACGAACAAAGCACATCAATGTCCAGTATTATTATGTACGTTCCTTCTTACATGGGGGAAGCATTTACATCGCGTGGGTCGAGACTGTGAAGCACTTGGCTGACCAAGGCATTGAAACACAACTCATTCAAGAAGACTCTGAGTATGGTCAGATTGCTGCCTTAAATGTGTGTGGTATGAAGCCTCTGCTTGCATGGGTTCTGCTGCACATGTGCTTTGTCTCCTTTAGCTCTTCTGCTCTATGTTGGGCCAGGGAGCATGGGGGAGATTGAATTCTGCATGTTCATGTGTACCGACGCCTTTCGATCATGGGGGAGTGTTGTTCTTTTGTCCATGCACTGCCTCACTGACTCCTACAGTGACCTCTCGTCTGGTCTACATGCTCGTATAGATGACTGGCTCGATTGATGCTAATGCTAACGGGGCGTTGTTCGGTGGAGTGGACGTGCCGCCATGAAGCCGAGCGAGTGGTTCTCCTCCCCCTCGCGCTTCCGACACTACACCCTTACACAACCAGCTCCATCGATAGCAACTCTTAGCTGTCACGTCACCAATAGTCAAAGACAGCTCTTAGGAGCAGTGCACTTGGCACCCCATTTCGGGCAACCGAAACTCCACGGAGCTATTTGTCTTGCTCATTCTGACTGCATGACTACATCCGTAGCGTAGTTATCTTGGTGTGGTACAGTTTTTAGGAAAAATGGAAAACACTCCAGTTTCGGGTTGTCTGGTGTCTCGAAGGGCTCACCCAACAGATTCTGGCAGACGGAATAATACTAGGAATTTTCTGGTTGGCTGAATTTCTCAATAACATGCCTCACAGAGCTGAGGTAAGGCTAGAACTGCGAGAGGTCTAAGTTGGTTGCTCATTCTTCATTCCTAATCGGTCATTGCTTCATACTAGCTTCTTTTTTACGCTAACTCAAGCACGCACACTTTTTAGTAACAAACCAGAGCTTTCACACTTTGACTCTAGTGCAGCAGACTCAGGGTGTTGTGACGTGAGCTGTTTCCGTCCGTTTGTACAGCTTACTATGACCACTCGGCCGTGTCCATGCTTGTGCAGATCCCTGATGCGGACCCAGCTAGCGCCGGAGCACTGATGGTTGGTGGATTCACCCGCCAGCAGCCACCAGGCGGCTGCCATGACGTCCCGGGTGCTTGCTGGGGCACTCTGCAGTTTTTCTGCAGACGCTAGAGTTTTCTCGGTGGACAGGCTCTTGAGGCCGATTTGCATGTTTTGCATTTTCCTTCCACACATTGATGCCGGAATTGTGCGTGTGACCAGTCGTAGCGTCCGGCTCAAGATTCTGCACGTCTAGGTTCAGACGGCGCAGCATTCTGACATGTGTGCGCAGAGTTACGGCCAAAACAGTGGTTTTGGGCCGGTTTTAGGACAGCTCTTGGACCGCCGCGTGCGACACCCGCTGTGCGCCGCGGCAGGTATTTATGCCATGGACCTGTCATTTGTTATCTCTCTCTGCAAATGCTTATGAAGCATTCAGACACTTTGCCTTGTGTCCCCCAGCCAAACCCTTGCCGTTACGTGCACGACTTGTGACTGTCGTCACCGTCTGATTAGGCACTGACGCCTAGTCAACGGGACTGTGGCTAGGAAGCTTCTATGCATCTTCTCATGGTATCAGAGCAACAAGCCAGAGCTTGTTGTGCTGCACAGCAGAGATGCACCAATCGCAGCAGTAGTGAGCAGCAGCAACGGCAACAGCACACAGCAGCAGCGACAGGTCCTGGGAGGACCCACCAACCTGTGCCATTGCCAGGCGTAGGCCGCAACACCTGCGTGACGGAGGAGTCGTGCAGGAGGGGTGCAGTAGTGTAGCAGCATGCCAGCACAGCAGCGCCATAGCACTTGTCCAGCAGCGCAGCAACAGTGCTGGCAGTTTTGACCACAGCAGCAGCAGCAGCAGCAGCAACATCGGCGGCGGCATCAGAAACATCAGCAACAGTAGCCGCCAAAGTGGCTTGAGGCCGTTGCCGTCAAGCTCGACGGCAGCAGCAGCAGCAGCAGCAACAACAGCAGCGTGCGCCACCGCTGCCCCTGTCCGTGCAACTTCCTAGAAGCCGCACGGACGTGGAGGAGCCGCAGACGAAAATCGCGTCAGCCACCACCTCCCCGTCGGCACAAGCTTGCACTGGCTTCAAACGAACGCCGTTTTCAGCGTTTGAGGGTGCGTTGGAAAGCTCTTCTCTCAAGCTCTCCAGAGCTACTATTCACGCTCAGTTTCGTGCTCTGTCGCCACCAGCAAAGACTGAATTGCAACGCAGATTTGTTTTCTGCTGAAACTCGGGCAGAACAGGGAAAAGTGACGTTTTGCCACTTTTTCCAACTTTTTGCGACCGAAACTTTCACCACCATGTTGAGAACATTCAGGAGCCTCTGTGGTCCAAATTTTGCTTGATTTGGACAACCTTGAATTTTTAGTGCTGAAATTTAAAAATTTCAGCACTTGGCCAAATTTCTGGCTGTCAGCGCCAAAGTTTTGGCCGGAAAGTCAAAACTTTCCAGCGTCTCAAATCCTCGAGAAACTCTGTCAGTTTCTTGTTTGGTGCATTTTCGACGCTCGGCCCCATAATGAGCACCGCGATGGCGCCGGTCCGTGACAAGGACCCGCTGATCCCTCTTCCTCCTCTTCGGGCGTTGTGAGCCCGCGGTCGCAGTCCCGCATGATCGATGAGCTTCGTCGGTTGCAGGACGAGATGCGCCAGCAGCAGCAGAGGCAGTCCGACGCGTTGCAGGAGATCACATAGTTACTGCGGGATCGTTCGATGGCTTCACAGGAGCCACCTGGAGAGTCTACTGGAGCTGCACCATCCGCTCAGCAGTCTACACCCTACACACTGCGGCGGTCTCAGCATCGATCATCACAGGTGGACACCTGGGACGAGCAGGAGATTGAGGATGACTCACGCGAACACGAGATTCGTGTGCTTGAGGAGCGCATCCGTGAGTTCCATCTGGGATCACAGCCTCCCACTCCACCACCTTCTCGACGTCAGGATCAGACACGTCGTTCAGCAGCGTTCACCTTTGCTGGTGTTTCCCTCCCTGGTGGGCTCCCATACCCCGCCCACCATCTCCTGAGCCTGAAGTCGCCCTCCCCACGGAGCGGCAACCGAAGGACTTTGAGACACCTCCACCCTGTTATGATAGTGACGAGGGCTTCGATTGCTGGGAGACCCTGTTTCAGGTGTGGGCCGATTCTGAGGGTGTCTGGCCGTACTACCACAGCCAGTACCAGACCCGCGACGCTCACCAGGCCCAGACAGCAGCGAGAGCGATGCGGGGTCTCCTCTACGCCATGCCACGGGAGACTGTGATCGACTTCCGTCCTTTCCTCGGTCAGACCGGGACCGGGATTGGAGCAGATCCGCGTCAGGGCTGGGAGCTGGCCCTGACACTTCTCGCTGCGGAGACCCATGCCACGAGGGCGGCCCGNTGTTATGATAGTGACGAGGGCTTCGATTGCTGGGAGACCCTGTTTCAGGTGTGGGCCGATTCTGAGGGTGTCTGGCCGTACTACCACAGCCAGTACCAGACCCGCGACGCTCACCAGGCCCAGACAGCAGCGAGAGCGATGCGGGTTCTCCTCTACGCCATGCCACGGGAGACTGTGATCGACTTCCGTCCTTTCCTCGGTCGGACCGGGACCGGGATTGGAGGAGATCCGCGTCAGGGCTGGGAGCTGGCCCTCACACTTCTCGCTGCGGAGACCCATGCCACGAGGGCGGCCCAACTATGTGAGTTTCACTCCCTCCGCCAGGGCCCCACAGAGCCCGCAGCTGACTACTGGAGGCGCGCGATGCGCCTTTACACGCGCCTTGGGACCGGTGGCGGGACGTAGTTGTGGGCGCTCGACACCATCATGATGGGAGCGCATTTGGACCACGTGAAGCTCTTTACGGGCTTCGATCGTGTGGTTCTCTCTGAGCTGTCAGAGTCACTAGCTGCTTCCTTGGGCCCATCGCTACTTCATCCAGGCCACATCGGCTCATGAGGCTGCCGTCGCTCATCAGCAGAGTCCACTGGTTGCAGCGGTGACTGCGACGCCTTCTATGCCTCTGTCCCTGCTCACCAGTCCCACCTCGACCGCCTCCTCCTCCTCCTGTACTCCGAGCGGCCACACTCAGGGCGTTGCAGCAGCCGTACAAGGAAAGAAGGGGAAAAAGCGACGCGGAAAGGGACAGCAGCAGCAGCAGCAGCCGGCGAGTAGTGGCAGTGGACGTTCTGTCCACTGCTACAACTGTGGAGGCGCTCACCGCTACACAGAGTGTGAGCAGCCACTTGACTGGAGTCGGATCATGCGCGGCCTCCAGGCGGCGCACGCACAGCGGACTTCCTCGAGCGACACACGGACTGGGCACACCGCGACCATGAGTGCTGCACACGCACCCGTTTCATTAGGCGGTATCAGTAAGGTGGACCCTCGGGATCGCACGATCGCAGAGCTTCGTCAGCTACTGGCGCTTCGTACTCAGGGAGGTGCGAGTGTGTTGTCACAGCCTAGTGGTCCCGACACAGCTTGTCTTACTACGTCTGCTGCTCGTGATGATGCTTGTGGTGGAGCTATGGTAGCTTGCGATCAGGATGAACCTGACAGTATCGACTGGCTTGCCGAGTCACAGATCCGTGTTGTCCATCGTTGTTCCGAGTCCTCTGCTGAGCGCCCAGCAGAGGCAGAGTGTTCTGTGGCACGTTTCTCAGTGTCAACGACTAGTCGTGAGCCGAGTGGCACCTAGATTATTGACTCTGGGGCCACTCATCACATGACCTGTCGTCGCAGTGACTTTGTTGTGCTGGGTCCCGTTGCGTCTGTTCGGTCTGTTCGCACAGGGTCTGGTCAGTCGTTGCCTGTACAGGGAGTTGGGGTTGTGCGGTTCGATGGTCCGTCTGGCCCCTTGTACATTTCTGATGTGCTCTTTGTCCCTGCTCTTGAGCTCAGCCTGCTCTCTGTTCGTGCATGCACCAGGATGGGCCTCACTGTTGAGCACTCTGCTGACTCTGCCACAGTGACTGCTCTTGACACACGTGCCGTTGTGCTTCGTGCCTCTGTTGTTGATGACCTGTATCGTGTGTCTCATTGCACTCCCTCTGCTTCTCCTTCCCCTCCCCCTTCTGCGCGAGTGNGTACATTTCTGATGTGCTCTTTGTCCCTGCTCTTGAGCTCAGCCTGCTCTCTGTTCGTGCATGCACCAGGATGGGCCTCACTGTTGAGCACTCTGCTGATTTTGCCACAGTGACTGTTCTTGACATACGTGCCGTTGTGCTTCGTGCCTCTGTTGTTGATGACCTGTATCGTGTGTCTCATTGCACTCCCTCTGCTTCTCCTTCCCCTCCCCCTTCTGCGGAAGTGTTTGTCACTGGTGTTCTCTCCCTGGAACACTAGCGCTTGTTACACCGTCGCCTCTGCCATGTGAGCTCGGACACTGTGTCCAAGCTCATTCGTACTCAGCCAGCCCTCGGTCTTGACGCAGCTTCTTTTGAGAAGTGGCCCAAGACCGACTGTCTTTTTTGTGCCCAGGGTAAGATGCATCGTTGCTCTTACCCTGACTCCTCCTCCCGGGCACTGCGCCCACTTGAGTTGGTTCACTCGGACCTTCTCGGTCCTCTCCCAGTCGAGTCCCTCTCTGATCAGGGTCGATACGTTCTCACCCTGACTAATGACTTCACGTGGATGCAGTGGGTCTACAGCCTGCACCACAAGAGCGATGCCGCATTGGCAGTCCGCCTGTGGCTTGTGATGGCTGAGCGTCACTCTCGTCACACTTTGCACACATTCCGTTCAGATCGTGGTGGCGAGTTCTTGGGCGAGATGGATGCCTACTTTGCCGAGCACGATATCTTTCACCAGCTCTCTGCCCCTGCTACACCACAGCAGAACGGCGTGTCTGAGCGTTGGAACCGCACCATGGAGGATGCGGTTCGCGCTATGCGGTCTGAGTGCGGTCTACCGGAGTCCTTTGCCTTTGAGGGCTTCTCCTACATGACGTGGGTCTGGAACCGCTTGCCGCATGGTCCGCTTTCAGACCATGTCACGCCATATGAGCTGTGGTTCGGCCATCGCGCTGATCTCCGTCTCGCTCGCGTTTGGGGGTCTCTCGCTTGTGTCTGGTACACCGAGGACCAGCAGGGTTCTAAGGTCTCACCTCGGGGACGCATGTGTGCCTTCCT